>BLSH010345918.1:338323-380780 GCA_018402905.1 Glandirana rugosa | reverse complement strand
AACCCGTCTTTTTATGTACTTCTGATTAAAAGTTTGTCAGGACAAGTGACTACTCACGACACGTTGGGACCTACCAGATATACCTACCTCATCACCTACGAACCACCTACCGGTGGGACAAGGTTGTTCCGACGCTACAGTCGTTACCCCACTACCTCAGTACAAAACCCGGCCTTAGTACCTTTCTCTTGACCAGCCGGGGAAATCCCAGGGGCTTCCACATTTCTACTGAAGACGTTTCATACACCTCAAGGACTGACTGACGAAGGATGGGACCATGTCTTCCTTCTTGATACGAAAGGCATTATTTTAGTAGCAGTACGTACTGTCCCCATAGCAGCCATTGATGCAGAGGTATTCTTTGCAGCATGAGATGGTGCATTGTCATGCATGACGATGATTTTATTACGGAAAGCATAGTTCTTCCTTCTGTACCAGGGTAGGAAGCAGTCAGTCAGGAACTCCACATACTTTGCAGAAGTCATCTTTACACCTTCGGGGACCCTAAAGGGGCCGACCAGTTCTCTTTCCATGATTCCGGCCCAAAACATGACTCCATCACCCCATTGCTGACATCGCAGCCTTGTTGGAACAGGGTGGCCATCCACCAAGCATCCACTACTCCATCCATATAGACCATCCAGGGTTGCACAGCACTCATCAGTGAACAGGACTGTTTGAAAATTAGTCTTCATGTATTTTTCTGCCCAATGCAGCCATTTCTGCTTGTGAGCATTGGTTAGTGGTGGCCGAATGGAAGGTTTATGCACAGTTGCAAGACTCTGGAGGACTCTACACCTTGATGTCCGTGGGACTCCAGAGGCACCAGCAGCTTTGAATATCTGTTTGCTGCTATGTAATGGTGTTTTAGCAGCTGCTCTCTTGATCCGATGCATGAATCTGGCAGAAATCTTCCTCAATGTGCCTTTATCTGCACAAACCCACCTGTGCTCTGTATCAGCCACAAATCACTTAATAGTGAGATGATCACGCTTAAGTTTTTGTGAAATATCTAATGTTTTCATACCTCGTCCAAGGCATTGAACTATTTCACTCTTTTCGGCAGCAGGGAGATCCTTTTTCTTCCCCATATTGCTTGAAAATGGTGCTCTGCTTAATAATGTGGAACACCGTCCTTTAGCAGTTTTTCCTTTCATTGGGCTCACCTAGCAATCTAATTATCACAGGTGTCCGATATTGTTTTCAGTGATCAAAAGAGCCCTGAGACACAATGCCATCCATGAGTTAAACTGAAAAACAGAATATTTAATCTTGGTGACACTGAAATAGAATTTGCAACAGAGGTATAGTCAATACTGCTAAATGAGGTTAGGCATCAAGGTTTAAATGATCTTTGGTCATAAAAGGGTTAACAGAACATTTTATTCTCTAGATTAACCATCCTGGTTAAAATAGGCGCTTTGTTGACAGATATAGTCCGTGACAGAAACTGTGGGACAGACCTGGGCGAATAAATGTAAATTTAGGCTCCTTCTATTGTATGACAAGATATGTCCACCTAGAAGAGCCCCACCCACTTTTGAAAACACACTCATGCAAAAGTGAGTGAGGTTTTGGCTGGTCTTACTGCAGGTGGCAATTAACACTTTGGAAAGGACCTTAAAGTAGAACTCCAATTTAAAAGTGACTTTCCCAGTTTCTAATGGATGAATTATTTAGCTTTCTAATATGACATAATATTTATTTTAACTTTTTAATTTTGAAGCTAAGAGGACAAATTAGATAATCCAAGTGTAGCTGAGTCCAGCCGTAAAACAAGCCCCCACTGAACTCTGTAGCTGCAGGCACTGTAGAGAAATTCCTCCTCAAAGTTCACAGCAGAAAGTACTGAAATTGTTGTCTAAACTTGGTGAGCTTCCCTTGCTACTCCATCCCAGAAAAAACGTTGCAGGCTTTCAGCCTTCTGATCTCTAATATAAGAACAGAGTTGAAGTTCAGAGAGGAGGGAGAGCAGAACTGATGAGCTGGGTGACTTCAGTGCTTCTGCTGTAAACTTTGAGGGTGAGTCGGTCCAAAGTGTCTGCAGCTGCAGAGGTCAATATGAGTTTTTTAATCTCATTTACTGTTTGCTTTCTATACACTGGCCATACATTTCCTTTAGGATTTAGAGAAAACTTGTGTTGCTGTACAGCCTGTATACATGGTTTATTCAAGTTTGGCTACATGCAAGGGCACTCTATAAAGGGTAAATGCTTTTTTTTACAGAAATAATTGTACTTTACTTGTAATCAGATTTTTCAAGATCCATCTTTTAACAGCAAGCTAGTTACAGTATATATGTGAAAAATCTACTGAAAATGCTACAGACACATACAGTATCTCACAAAAGTGAGTACACCCCTCACATTTTTGTAAATATACTCACTTTTATGAGATACTGTATATGGAAGTACGATAGAACATTTTCTCTACTGTGATAGAAAACATACTCTCCTTGTTATGATAATTATGTTGTTTGTAACTAACAGCATCAAATAGCCATATAAGCTGCATATCTGATTGAAACAGGGTAATGGTGTCAATACATGTAAAAATCAAGCCTGCTGCATAAATGGCTAAAATTACAACAGTGGGGTTGATGGCATAAACTAATGTACAACTAAAATCGGGGATGATTTAGTAAAACCGAAGAGTGCAAAATCTGGGGGAGCTGTACATGGTAACCAATCAGAAAGTCATAGAAGCAAGCGCTGGACAACTTCACTCCTTTAAAATCACCTTTATTCGAGTAGACATAAAATCCATGCATCCAAAAACAGACAGTACATGTCACAGAACACAGCAGGTCTTGTACAGCATGGCTTACGCGTTTCACACCGTTGGGTGTAGGTGCTTAGTCATAGCCAGCCTCACAACAGTGTGAAACACGTAAGCCATGCTGTACAAGACCTGCTGTGTTCTGTGACATGTACTGTCTGTTTTTGGATGCATGGATTTTATGTCTACTCGAATAAAGGTGATTTTAAAGGAGTGCAGCTGTCCAACGCTTGCTTCTGTGACTTTCAGCTTTGCAGAGCTGCACCCATACGAGCTGGAGGTTGGAGCCGAGGCTTATACAGC
The DNA here is from genome assembly GCA_018402905.1 of Glandirana rugosa. Taxonomy (NCBI): domain Eukaryota; kingdom Metazoa; phylum Chordata; class Amphibia; order Anura; family Ranidae; genus Glandirana; species Glandirana rugosa. The sequence goes on along the minus strand of BLSH010345918.1, from coordinate 377,699 downwards.
CTAGAGCGGTACATTTTTCTTTCTTCTATGGTAACCAATCAGATTCTAATTCAGCTTGTTCAATTAAACTTTGACAAAAATAACCTGGAAGTTGATTGGTTCCGATGCAGAGCTGTACCAGATTTTGCACGCTCCAATATTAGTAAAGAAACCCAATTATGTTATCTTTCTTCCTAGGTTTTCATCATTTGTTAACTTTCTGCCTTGAGGAGACTAGTTACAATGTTTTGGGATAGTCATAGATGGTCCAATTATTACAAGGGGTGCTCCTAGTTTGAACATTACTTGTGATTAGCGTTGCACCGATACCGGTATCGGTGCTGATACTAAGGATCGGTTCTCGTGCAAGTGTTCTGATACCTGAAACCTATACTTTCTGGCTTGGTTCTTTCAACTGTACCTGGGTTTTCCCAGCTGAAATGTAAGCAGGAGCAGGACCGCTGCGTCCTTAACAACTGATGACTCTTCAGCTGTCAGTAGGGTTCCCCTGTTGACAGCTGAAGTGTAAATGATGCCCCGGCAATTGGAGCTGTCAAAAAAAAGAAACATTGCTCAGCCGCTGAAACAGAAAGATACAAAAAGAAACATTTTGTATATTTCTGTTTATTCATTTACAGATCAAAAGGATGAACTTCAATCTGCAGCTGAAGTCAGTTTAAAGCAACCTGTCAAGTAAAAAATATATATTTTTTCTTTGTTTTTTATTAAATGTTCCTCTGTTTAATCAACCCTGAATTTACTCTAATCAGCCTTAATTAACTCCTTATTCTCCTCCATTTAATTATTATTTTCCTTCCGATTTTTTGGTTTAATTTCTATTTTATAAATTGTTAATAGTTAAAACTTTTTTTTGTTTGCTTTGTTCATTAATATTTTTACACCTTTAACATATATTTACATGCTTCACATTGGAAAAAAAAACACAAAATTAAAAATAATAAATGTATTTTATTTGTAAATTACTTTTCAATGCTTTGTACCATTGCTGACAGCTGAAGTAAGCAAAACAGTTGCGGTAGGTATCGGGGAGTACTAAAAAAAAAATCCGGTACCATGTATGCACTGCCAGCACTAATAAATGAGAGACGTGGCAGTGCTTGAAGGTTCTGTTTGAGGATGGACAGATATTATCTTGTTAAGAAGAAAAATTGTCCCATCTAGGCATTTTCCCTTTGTTTTCCCAGGTGATCTGGCCAGAATCACCCTTCCTGTATTAGAATACCCCCACTCTCGATGAAGGAGTGTAGGAGGCACCTTTGGACAGCATTGTCAATCTGGGGAGAGGGGAGTGTTAGATGGACTAACATTTAAATACACTAAAAAGCCACATTCGAGCTAACACTTTATTTACAACAACAGTTATGTATTCCTTTTGCGATAAAGGTTTTACATAAATAAATAAAATCTAAACATTGTAAGCACCCCTGTCAGTGGCAAATGGTTTATCTCATCATGGTAACCGATACATCCTCAAGAAAGCTTGCTTATTTGAAAAACATCACACTGATTGGTTGAATCATCAGGTGAAAATAGAAGAAAAAAAGCCTAAAAATGAAATCTAATGCAGCCATCAAATCTTATAATCAGTAAGCTACAATATAACAAATGTTTGATTTGGGTTTAATACTGCTTTAATTAAAAACCATTGAACTTAATTATTTTTGCACAGAACAGCATGTGTACCTAAAGCTGGCCTGATCAGCAAATGGAAATCAGACCTTTAAATGGGAGAGAGAGGGCAGAACCCTAAGGGCCAGTGTCAACAGTCTTTAAGTTTCTGAGATCATTCAAAATGTATTGACAGGTGCAATTTATCTGCAGTTGACTTTATTCTGATCTGCGTTTGACCTGCTTCAAACAGTTTTTGGATTCCCATAGGCCTGGATGAGAATGCAAAACCTTTTTAAACGTATCAAAAACCCATCAACACATGCCCTAAGCCAGTTGGGGCTCTGTTGCTTTATGCCTATGTAATCACTTTACAGCATAGGAAAGCATAGGGATGATCTCATCAGTATGCTATAGTACATTTTGATTGCAGAGCTTTATGTATTGGTGGAATGTTGTTTAAAGGGTCATTTGCTATCATATAATGAGGGCAGCTCTCTGTAAACATGTGAATCCTGTAGAGATCATCGTGTTAGCGGTGCAAAAAAATATGGTCAAGAAATTAGAGTGCCAAAAAAATATATATACTTACCCCCCAAAAGAGCTGCTTTTTCTTGGGTCCCCTGCACTTATGCCCACGCCCTTGCACCTCACACCTGGCTGGGTGGGGAATATTTATTATGAGTGTATATGCAGTACCCCAGCAGCAAAAGGGATATGAACAACAGAAATGACACAGCAACAGTTAAACAATAGCAAGAAATATGCTAAAAATGGGTGAACAATAGAAAGAAATATGCTGCAAAATCAAATAATTGGTTTAGAGAGCAACCTCTCCTACACACTTTACTGGAACAATGTTAACTAAGGAGGATTATGCCAACAAACCAGTTAAGCAGTCTGTATATACCTTCTGTAAGGAATACCAAGAGCTGGTATCCTGTGAAGCAGGCCTAAGGATAAATGTATGGACTTGCACAGAGAACACAGGCACAAATATGGTATGAAATAATGTGATTTATTACAAGACAATGCCAGTAAAACAACTATATAATCACACATGCCATGCACCAAGAATACCAAAACTCCATGAACTAATGGGTGAGATTAAAAATGATACATCTACTACCAAAACCAACTAACTGAGCTAAATTATTCTATACAGATGGCAGAATAAGACGAAAGAGATGTCGTTAGTATCAGCGCCACGGTCATGCACAGAAGATCAAGCCAAAGGAGCAGGGAATAAGTCAGGACAGGGAAAGGGTAGGAGCAGGTTCAAGCAGGTGGGCACAAGGCACAGGGATCAAGGGCACACAGACAGAACACCAAGGCAAGATAGTACTCTCCCAGCAGCCAGTGTCAGGTGATGACTAATTGTTAGGAATTGCTGGCTGCTGCCTGCTGGTGGACACTGGACTTACAACTTACAGGTCTGGAAGCCACAGTGCCACCAGTTGGTGATCCAATTCCTGACACCCTCTCTCTTCTGCTTGCCAGCTTGTTGGGGCCAAACTCGTATGTCAGAGTACTCTGGATAATGCCCCTTTAAGCACTGATAAAGGCACTAACTCTGTGACACTTGCAGGTAACCCTGTCCCTCTTATGTCAAAATGTAGTGATCTCCCTCTGTTTCCCTTTGATAACACAACCAGTCCATGTCAGCAGTGTACTTTCACTTGATCAGGCATCAGGCTCTGTCAGAATTCATGGCACTTTCCAGTGTTCCAGGATGCCTGGCACTGCTCCCCTCTCCCTCTTATTTCTGCTTTTTTTTCTTTATTTAAATCCTTTTTTTTATTACATATTACACAGTTTCTTTTCTTAATTCACAACCTCATTAACACATACAAAGTGGGTACAGTATATCTGTGTTACATTGCATTATACCAATACTTCCAATCACTCCCACCATCCCACCCTTCTCCCCCATCCCTCCCCGTCTTAGGCATGGTGATGGATGGTCTTCTGGCAGCCTGAAGCACACTCAGTCCTTCTGAACATCCTCCACATTCTCCTTCTCCTCAGTCCAGGAGCAACATCACTCCTCCTATTCCTCTGCTCAGGGCTCCAGTGACAATGGGATCTGTAGTTTATTTGTTAAGTCTACAAAGCCAGCTCAGTCTGTAAAGAACTACACCTCCCACAATCCTCCATTATTTCTAGTGTTCCTAGCAGTCCACATCCTCTTCTTCTGTGTATTGCTATTAGGTAGAGGGTGAGCTTAACACTGGCTGTACTATAATAGCAGTCTCTTCTTACAGTTGTGCCTATCCTATAAATACAAGCAGGGACAGCAGCAGAAATATAGAAGCTGCAGCAGCCCCTCTCCCTGTCAGCTGCAGTGAGTGGGGTGAAGAACAACAGCAACAGCACAAGTTGATTACTGCAGCCGCTCATCTTCTGCCAGCAGAGCTTCCAGTAATAGGGACCGGTCACTGCTGCTCTCTCCTTATGCAGGGTATACTGGGTGGGACTGCCGGGCCTCTTCCTCCTACAGCTCTCCTCTCTGCTCAGGCTAGGTGCAGCACAGTGATTATGTTACTGCTACTTTTACAAGGTAATAACTGGGCTTGCAAATGCATTTGGGGCACACAAAGAGGATTTGTATCCTTTGTGGCTATTAAAGTGATAATAAACCCTCATAATGACTTTGAGCAGCTGATTTCATGATTTACTGAGTATGCAGCTTCTTTTATATAGTTACATAGTTGCCAAGGTTGAATAAAGACTCTGATCCATCCTGTTCAGCTGGCGTGTGTGTTTCTACCACTACCATTTTCCATAACACTGTGTTTTCTAAGAAACAAGGTTTCTTCTTTAAAATTTATCTGCACAGTTTATCATTTAATACTTGCCTATGTTCCTTTTTAAGCTGGGGCCATGAACACTGTCCTAGATTTCCTGCTGTAGCACCCTGGTCCTGAACTGGGGCTACTGTGCAGATTTAGTTTTTGGCTGGGCTGTAGATAGCTCAGACTGTTAGTACAGTTTATTTCTGGTCTTTCCCTAAGCTCAATTAGGTTGTGCATTTCTCACTGTCACCGTCAGGTATTACTGGTACCACAGGCCACAGTATGAGATATTACAACTAAGTTGAGTTATGAATATTTATTTTTCTTCCAGCTAGCCCAATAGGGGGCTCTTGGCCACTGGTGCATTCTGGGAAAAGATATATATTTGGACTGGGCCATGTGCTTGGTCTCTTGCCTTGTGCCCCCTTGGACCGAGGAGGCGCTGCTGAAGTGAACTCTGCATTGAGGCCCAGGCCTGTCCAGGGCCTACTAATTCTGAGGTGGCCTTTAGGCTGTTTTGCTCAGCATGGAAGAAGCCAAGCCAAATAGAGAAGACCCGGGGGAGAACCCTTGATGGAGAGAGCCAGGATGAAGACTGGTCCCCCAGGAGGGCCTGGTGACTCGTTTGGAGGACGCACCTGAAAGTAGCAACATGTTTACAGTGTTGCTGGGTTGGCATAAAAGTTCTGACACTGTGAAGCTGGATCTTGTTCTACATCTGAAAACGTGTTTGCAGTATTGTCGGGTTAGCTTAAAGATCCTGGTACTGTGAATCTGTACTTCTTCTGGATCCAAGGAGTTTGTAAGTGATCTGCTACTGGTATCTGGGACCCCTAACCCACTCTGTTACTACCTCCTTTCAAGTTGCACATTGAAGCTTTTAGAATATCAAAAGTGACTGGCGCCTAATTTTTGTTCAAAACTCCCCATTATAGCCATGGACTCAGCCCTGGAGTAAATGCTAGCTTGCTCCCTGTCTCTGGAGGTGGCACCCTGCCTTTAGAAGACCCAGGGGGGTGCTACACTGTTTCTTGCAGCTATGGAGCAACACTTGCATGTAGGGATTAGAGTTGTGTCTCCATACACTGTGTGTATCAATAGAATCTTACAGCCCTATAGCCTAGGATGGAAAGACACTCCCTGCTCCTCGTTCCCCCTCCCTTTTCCCAGCTAACAGACCACTTCCAGACTGCATTGTCCACTGTTAAAGTGCCACTAATAAATATCATTTTTCTCCAAAAATATTCCATACACATCCACTACTTAACCACTTCAGCCCCGGAAGAATTTACCCACTTCCTGACCAGGCCATTTGTTTCGATACAGCACAGTGCCGCTTTAACTGACAATTGCGGGGTCGTGCAACACTGCACCCAAACAAAATTTATGTCCTTTTTTTTACCACAATTAGAGCTTTCTTTTGGTGGTATTTGATCGCCTCTGCGGTTTTTATGTTTTGCGCCATAAACAAAAAAAGAGCGTCAATTTTGAAATAAAAAAAAAATTTTTTTTTTACTTTCTGATATAAAGCATTTCCAAAAAAAAAAAAATGTAAAAAAATAAATGTATTCATCAGTTTAGGCCAATATGTATTCTACTACATATTTTTGGTAAAAAAAATGCAATAAGCGTATATTGATTGGTTTGCACAAAAGTTATCACGTCTACAAAATAGGGGAAAGCTTTATGACATTTTTATTATTTATTTATTTATTTACTAGTAATGGCGGTGATCAGTGATTTTTCGCAGGACTGCATCATTGCGGTGGACAGATCGGACACCTAACAGACATTTTTGACACTTTTTTTGGGAACCAGTAACATTATTACAGTAATCAGTGCTAACAATATGCACTGTTATTGTACTAATGACACTGGCAGTGAAGGGGTTAGCATCAAGGGCAACCGAAGGGTTAAATATGTTTCCTGTTTGTGTTTTCTAACTGTTTCTAACTGTGACCGGGGAAACACACAGATCCGTCTTCCTGCTTAGCAGAAAGATAGGATCTGTGTGATCTCCCCTGTCAGAATGGAGATCTGCCTTGTTTACACAGGCAGATCCCCGTTCTGTCACTGAGGGGAACGATCCCAGGTGGCCGGTGGACCTCGAGTCTGCCGGACCCGCTGATTGTCTCCCCTGCTGGCCAATTGGAACGCGGGCCCACAAAAGCGAGTGCACGAGCCGACGTACACCTACGGCGATTTGCGGTATAAAGCCACCTTGCCACAATATAAGTGCGGCAGCTGGTCGGCAAGTGGTTAAGGAAGAATTCCATATTGAACCAGCCTGAACCAATGTAATTATGCCTATAACATATCTGGGCAATGCCCCTGAAAGCTGAAAATCACGGAAGTAGACACTGCTCCTTCATTGATCCCCACATGCTTCCGGGTGCCATGCTGAGGGACCTCCTGTGTTAAGAATGCATCAGGCTGGCCACTTAGCACAGGACCCAGAAGCAAGTGGAGATCACTGGTGATGCAGTTTCTACTTCAGTGATTTCCAGATCCCAGAGCAGCGCATATTATTTGTGGTCATGTGCACTCCTCTATGCACACCACAAATCTCATAGTCTATAGTTCATAGTCCATCTTGGCAGTGAGCAGGAGAGGGGGCTACATTCCTACACACAGTGGGACCAGGAAGAAAGTAGCCACCTCTCTAACAGGAAGTCAGATCACAGCAGCAAAAAAGGTACTTTTTTGAGTTAAAATATATACTTGGATAGTTTTTTGTTTTTTTTTGTTCAGCCAGTGTTCATAATAATTATGTGACCAAACTAGCATATCACAGCGCTAACAAGCCCCTGTTCAATCTTAAATTTCACAACCACATGCATAAACTCATTAAATTACATTAAAGTGCTATTGTGCAAATTACAGTCTTATGTGAATAGTTCATGTGCAATATAATAGTCCATATGCTTAAATCCAGCTGGTATATAAAGTGCAAACATGAAAAAAGCAGTCTATTGTGCTTCCATAAACAGTTGTAAACAAAGTGCTCAGTGCTCCAATCAAACAAGAAAATTGACCCGTAGCTTTGCAGTCTGGGGTCTTTCAGGCTTTTTCTGGTGATAGTGATAACCAGAGTGGCGTTGTCTTGTGGAGATCTCCCCTTCACAGTCAAGCTAGGCCATTACCCTCCAGCAATATACCAATACAAAAGGGGGCAAACATAGTGAAGTGCTGCTAAAAAGGTGTTTATTGCGCATAAAAAGGTATAGCTTACAATGTCCGCAGTATAAATAGGCATGAATCGAACAAGATAGACTTCCTGGTTTTCCGCTTGCCATGCGCTCCACGGGTAGCGGAAGTGATGTCATTGGTTTAGGACAGCGGTTCTCAACCCTGTCCTCAGGTACCCCCAACAGGCCATGTTTGCAGGTTTTCCTTTATCTTGCTCAGGTGCTTTAAATCAGAGTTAATGGCTTGGTATATTGGACAGCTATTTTATCCAAGAGAAATTCCCAAAACATGGCCTGTTGGGGGTACTTGAGGACAGGGTGGAGAACCACTGGTTTAGGAAACCGGAATTGCGTCGACGCGTTTCGCCTCTTCCACAGGGCGTCATCAAAGACCTGTGGGAAGGGCAACATTGTAAGTTATACCTTGTTTTTCACAATAAACACCTTTTTAGCAGTACTTCACTATGTTTGCCCTCTTTTGCATTGGTAGATTGCTGGAAGGTAACGTCATAGCTTGACTGTGAAGGGGAGATCTCCACAAGACAACGCCACTCTGGTTATCACTATCACCAGAAAAAGCCTGAAAGACCCTAGACTGCAAAGCTGTGGGTCAATTGTTTCTGGTGAGTAGGAGGAAAAGAGGGGAGTGTGTTTTATCCAAGAGAGGCTCCCAAAACATGGCCTGTTGGGGGTACTTGAGGATAGGGTTGAGAACCACTGGTTTAGGAAACCAGAATTGCATCGACGCACTTCGCCCCTCCCACAGGGCGTCATCAAAGACCTGTGGAAGGGGCCACATTGGAAGTTATACCTTTTTTGCACAATAAACACCTTTTTAGCAGTACTTCGCTATGTTTGCCCTCTTTTGTATTGGTAGATTGCTGGAGGGTAACGTCATAGCTTGACTGTGAAGGGGAGATCTCCAAAAGACAACGCCACTCTGGTTATCACTATAACCAGAAAAAGCCTGAAAGACCCCAGACTGCAAAGCTGTGGGTCAATGGTTTCTGGTGAGTAGGAGGAAAAGAGGGGAGTGTGTTTTATCCAAGAGAGGCTCCCAAAACATGGCCTGTTGGGGGTACTTGAGGACAGGGTTGAGAACCACTGGTTTAGGAAACCAGAATTGCATCGACGCACTTCGCCCCTCCCACAGGGCGTCATCAAAGGCCTGTGGAAGGGGCGACATTGTAAGTTATACCTTTTTTGCACAATAAACACCTTTTTAGCAGTACTTCACTATGTTTGCCCTCTTTTGTATTGGTAGATTGCTGGAGGGTAACGTCATAGCTTGACTGTGAAGGGGAGATCTCCAAAAGACAACGCCACTCTGGTTATCACTATAACCAGAAAAAGCCTGAAAGACCCCAGACTGCAAAGCTGTGGGTCAATGGTTTCTGGTGAGTAGGAGGAAAGGGGGAAGTGTGTTTTATCCAAGAGAGGCTCCCAAAACATGGCCTGTTGGGGGTACTTGAGGACAGGGTTGAGAACCACTGGTTTAGGAAACCAGAATTGCATTGACGCACTTCGCCCCTCCCACAGGGCGTCATCAAAGGCCTGTGGAAGGGGCGACATTGTAAGTTATACCTTTTTTGCACAATAAACACCTTTTTAGCAGTACTTCACTATGTTTGCCCTCTTTTGTATTGGTAGATTGCTGGAGGGTAACGTCATAGCTTGACTGTGAAGGGGAGATCTCCAAAAGACAACGCCACTCTGGTTATCACTATAACCAGAAAAAGCCTGAAAGACCCCAGACTGCAAAGCTGTGGGTCAATGGTTTCTGGTGAGTAGGAGGAAAAGAGGGGAGTGTGTCTCACAGCACGGTTGGATTTTTCGCAGCACACCAGCCCTTTTTTTCGTTTGATTGGAGCACTGAGCACTTTATTTACAACTGTTTATGGGAAAAAATACACACCACTCAGGCTTAACAGGTGGATCTGCAGATGATCATGGGTGCCTGCCTCAGCCCGCCACCGCGTGTCAACCAAGAAAATTAACAAATTGGCCACACTCCATGGATAAATTCTTGAGCTTGCAATTTATTGTATGAACAGCCACATACAGGTACAGATTGTACCTGTATGTGGCTGTTCATACAAAAAATTGCAAGCTCAAGAATTTATCCATGGAGTGCGACCAATTTGTTCATTTTCTTGGTACAACTGTTTATGGAAGCACAATAGAGACTGCTTTTTTTATGTTTGCGTTTTATATACCAGCCAGATTTAAGCATATGGACTATTATATTGCACATGAACATAGGTGTGCGCAGCCTATTACATTAGGGTGTGCACCACAAAGCACAAACAAACATGAGTGTGTGTGTGTGTATATATGTCAGAAGGGCAAAGATGGGTGTCAGTAGTTTATTTTTATTTTATTTTATTTATTTTTTTACAATTTAGTTTTTTTATTATTTTTTACAATATTATATTTTATTATTATTTTTTTTTACAATTTTATTTAGGGGGCCTTTGAAGAAATATCAGGGGTCTAAACAGCCCCCCGATGTCTCACTTTTGAGACAGAGAAAGGACAGGAGGACAGAGATTTCCCCATCCCTTTCTCTGCAGCCAGGCAGCAGGGGTAATCTGCACAGTGCAGGGTGATTAGGGTGTGCCCAGGCACACCTGCCACCCTATGTGCGCACGCCTATGCACATGAACTATTTACCTAAGACTGTAATTTGCACAATAGCACTTTAATGCAATTTAATGAGTTTATGCATGTGGTTGTGAAATTTAAGATTGAACAGGGGATTGTTAGCGCTGTGATACACTAGTTTGGTCATGTTTGGGAGTGTTTACTACACTTAACACACAGCAGCTGCAGCTAACCTGTTCCCCTGGTATATTATTATTTATTATCAGCGCGGGTTTATTTAGTTTTCCGCCTATAAAAATAATGTATATACTACAGAAGAAGTAAGTGCATGTGCTAAGGTACTATTTATTATTTTAGTGCAGTACATGGCCCTGAATGATGACTACCGGTATATGTAATATGGAAAATCATCAATACCTCTGGCAACTGCTTGAAATACAGCATTATCTCTTCTCTCTGAATAGTAAGAACGGTGCACAGGTTTCACTCAGCTATTATGTGAATCAATGATGCTTATGGCAACTTGCATTCATGTTATGCATAACATATGACAGCCGAGAGATGAATAGCAATAAGAACAGTTCATCAAACCCTCATGGCATTAGTATAAAAGGACAAGAGTGGATTTACCCTTAAACACATACGTATGTCTGAGGTGTACACACATCTATAAACATGCTACACTGGTTTATATTTTATGTGAATTTATAAGCCGATATTTTTTTGTTTCTGAACAGTAACATAAGCCCAACATAGAGTAAAGCTGGCTATATACAGTACCCGTAGATTTCTCCATCCATGCTAACAGCGCAGATGGATGAATACCCCTTGCTGGGCTACTGCATTATGGCTAATTCACACTATGGGGTTGATTTACTAAAAGTAAATAGATTGTGCACTTTGCACAGTACAGTTGCCCTCTGCAAGTGCACTTGCTCCAGAGCTAGGTAAATGAAGTAAAGCTTCACTTTGCAAAGAATACCCAATCACATGCAAGGAAAATAAATTTAAAAAACAGCATTTTTGCTTGCACATGATTGGGTGATAGGAGTCAGCAGAGCTTCTGCTCATTTACTGAGCTCTGGAGCAACTGCTCTTGCAGAGTGCAAGTGCACTTTGCAAAGAGCACAGTCTATTTCCCTTTAGTAAATCAACCCCCATGTGTGGTGACCAGCATTTTTCTAAACTCTCAAACTCCGGTCACAGCTAGGACAATTCTTTTCTGTGTGTCCTATTCACACTGCAACACAGCCTGGAGCAGACATGCTGAATTTTATCGCAGAGCACCATACATAAATGCATGTCAATGTACAGCAGTACAGCACAACACACTGCTGTACAGCGACATGTATGAAATGTCACTTTGTGCACTTCAATTAAAGTTTCTACAAAAAAAGGGAGTCGTGTGATGTTCTGAATCGTGCACCACACTACCACCTACCGCAGTCGGAATGAACAGCTGCCGGAGAGATAATCCGCTTCTTATTTTTGTGGAATGGAGCGGTGCCAGGCAGGATCATACGCTGCTCAACTTTCATCTGAGCCAGCAGGAATTGGCTAAAATTCAAGCAACATATGGCCAGTTTAAGTTATTATTTATAAATGTACACATTTCCTATATCGATACAGGGGTTATACAGACTGTCCTGAACTAGTAAAGCTTATTATTCAATGTCCCCTTACCAATAATGTTTTTGATTATAGGCAGAAATCCATCTGAGCAAAACCACATCAAGAACAAGCTCCAACCACATAGCATTGGGAAGAGAACCAAATACATCAATAATACAAGACAATCGCTAATCATTTAGCCATCATAAACAAAGCCATTCACAAGATGGTTAAAGCATGTCTAAACTCAAAAAAAACAAAAATGTACTATATTGCGGCTTACCGGTACAAGTACAGAAAACACCTGTTGGTCTGGTCAGACATGTTATGTAAGCTTAAAGCGAAGTTCCGGCCAAAATATGAATTTTAAAATAAAAATACCATTAGAATACTCATGCCTTGTGCAATGTAACAAAGGTATTCTGTAAATTATGCCCAGTTTTCTATTTGTGCAGCATCGTTTTTTTACAGTGAAGTTCCTGCACAGCATGGCCATCTCCAGTGTGGGCATCTGAAGCTGCAGTGTCCTTCCTGGATTCTGTGCATGCTGGCTACCCAGCATGCATCTGCCAATCTCACATATGTGCAGAGCAGTGCAATCTTGGTCAGCTTGACACAGCCATGCCAAGCTGACCAAAATTTTCCATAGACGCCAATGTTAAATGTTACAGGAGCAGTGCTATGCCAAGCTGACCAAGATATCCCAGGAGCCAATGCAAAACCAGAAATGACGTATGGCGCAGCGGCCCCTAAAGGAGGAAGTGAAATTAGCTATAGGCATAAATCAGGCAAGTGAACAGGAAAAAAAAATAATAAATTGCCAATTCATTTTAAGGATGCACATTAGTGCTGCATAGCGTGGAGCGAAAAATGTGGGTGGAACTCTGCTTTAAAGAAAGCACAATACACTGTAAACTACTAGTCCCATCATACCATCATGTAAGTGCTCATTGGTTTGGGACAGTAAAAACACACAATTGAGCCATATCTTTATTGCCACCTGTCCGAACACCTTAAGCTGCAAAGGCAGCAGGACATGTAAAACAGCTGCAATGTTTTAATCCCCAACCACAGCAAATATTATTCCCCTTTTGGGTTCACTCAAGTGAATTGGACCACGGCGCAACCACCCTGCAACCACATGCAATGCATGCAGGTGTGGCGTAATGGTGCAACATTTACAGGGTTAAAATAGTCCTCTGTCTAACACCTATGAAAAGCAATCAGGCAAGGGCTTCCACTAGTGTTAATTTAGCCGTATGTAAATGAACGAAGGCACACATGTCTGAAGTCCAGCCTGTGTGATAGCCATGGCTGCCCCCATAGATACACTGGACAAAAAAATGGTAGATACAAAGGGACAGGCTGTGTTATTCTCAGGATTACCCAGTTATAAAGTTATAAAGACAATATTATATTTTTGTGTTATTATTTTGATATGTTTCAAAATCATTTGAATTAAGGTATAATGCTCTACTTGTTATCTTCATTTTCATCCACAGCAAACAACCAGGTTTTAGTAGAGCTGCATGATTAATCATTAAAAAATCGTGATCTCGATTTAACCCCCCCTCACAATCTTAATCCTGCATTTCCACAATTCAGTGCAGAGCTGTTATATTGCTCAGCAAAAAGAAACAATGTATCATTTGGTTCTTTTAGATCAAAGGGATGAACTTCGGTCTGTAAATGAGGGCAGTTTAACCACTTAAAGACTAAGCCTTTTTCTGACATTTGTTGGTTGCTAGATAAAATCAGTATTTTTTACTAGAAAATTGCTTGAAACCCCCAAATATTATATATATAATTTTAGCAGAGACCCTAGAGAATAAAATGGCGGTTGTTGCAATATTTTATGTCACACTGTATTTGCGCAGCGGTCTTTCAAAAGCAATTTTTGGGGAAAAATACACTTCAATGATTAAAAAAAAAACCCAAACAATCTGCTCCCACATGTGGATGGTCTCTGCTGCTGCTGTCTGGGCTTTATAGTTCATCTGACTGAATATCTGGACTTTTATTATTTATCTGATTTCTAGAATTTGATTTAATTTTTTGCGCTGCACTTCTTTTTATCTTTGATTTACCCTCAGGTGCTGTGATTACCTTATAAGTGTTCAGCCGGCAAACAATTGTTCTTATCAGTTTATTGTGTATTTGCACTGATTACTCTTTCTGTTAAACAGTAAAGTTAGCCCAATTTTTTGAATATTGTGAAAGATGATGCTACACCGAGAATCGTGAGAGAATCATGATCTGTATATCTGTATTCTAAACAAAAAAACTGTGATTCCCATTTTTTCCAGAATCATGCAGCTCTAGGTTTTAGCGTTCATGATATGGACAAACTAAATGATGATCCTGAATTCCTGAATGGTTGCTATCGGTAGCAACTTCTATTTTAATCTCCTTTTATTTTCCTTCCTGCCATTAGGAATTGGCTCTTTGTTTAGGCTTGTGCTTTCAACCGATCTGTCAAGCCATCAAATGGATGGTGTCATAACTGATCGCATGTGCAGCAGTTTGACAACTGCAGATCAAAAAGAGGCTAAGATGGCAGCTTCCTTGGATGTACGGAGGGTTTAGTTCCACTTTATTTTTTGCCTTCAGCATTCCAATAACATGAACCCCAAACATTTAGGGGTTGTGAGGCACTGGCTGGCAGGATTGTGGATGGTGTATATGTATCACATGACACAAATGTAACACCTCAACTATGCCTACAATGAACTTAAAGTGTATGTAAAACCTTACAATGAACTCTTAATTGCTCCCTTTTGGTTTGTTAACTCCTTCATGCTGGCTATATATATGTGGCAGCACAGAGGTGGACTTTAAAGCTGGAATGCCACATAAACTGTATGCGTACAGCCAGCACTGCTGTTTTAGGGTGGGAGCACACTCAGTCAGCACCACCAGCACAGTGACCACACTGTCATGCTGACATCTCCAAGTTACAGCTTACAATGGGGAGTTGGAAATGGATTCCTGATTACATGATCACTGTGACTGGTAATCATAGTGATCACATGAGCAGGAAGCCCGCCTCAACCACCCATTGTTATTAACCCTTTTAAGATCCAACTCTCGCTGGAATGGGTTATAATTCCTATTGAAGGCATTTTGTTATAGCTATTCAATACGTGCAAAAATATTTGTTGATACTAACAGAAGTTCAACAGATTCCTGTGCACTCTGCAGTATTATATTAGCCCTGCCCCAATCATCTTTATTTACTACAGAACACCCATGTTATGGAGAAAAGGAGAGGGTGGGGATGTTCTGTTGCCCCAATTTCCTGTCCCATTAGGTGCTAAAGGGTTGTGGGTTATATATATGTATAAAATATTTGGATTTGAGCACAGGTACTGTATATCTCTTTCTGTTGCAATCCAGGTCAGTAGTCAGACCTGAGCCTGTAGCTCTGCTGCACGTTGTATCTATTTGCACCATATTAGCACTATATCCACTGGAGCATTTGCATTTTGCAGAGCAATGTAGGAAGCACCAGTGGCAGCCCGTTCATTAGGGGTGCACGGGCGCGGCCTCCCCATCCATGTATCCGGCCCCCTGATCTACATACAGGATGCTGGATGCATGGATTCCAATGGCGGGGGATGTTTTTTTAAGCACATGATTAGAGCCTCTGGCTCTAATAGGCTTCAAAAAGGGTGGGCTCAGGGCACAGAGCACTGCACTCTGAGCCCACCCAGTTGTGTGACGATAGCAAATGCATATTTGCTATTTTCACATTAAATCTCCTCCTTGACAATCAGAAAGCGGCGCTGAGACCCGTTTCCCGATTGGTCAAAACGTCAGGTGATCCTATTGGATGCCTAGGAGAAGGAGGAGGAGAAAGGACACGCACAGTGTAGGCCGTGGAGGAAAGGACACCGGAGCTCTCAGCCCACTGCCAGCCACCCACCATGCTAAGGACGCCAGAGCCACTGCTCTCAGCCCGTCGCCCGCCATGCTGATGATACCGGAGTCGCTGCCCACAATCCACCGCCCTCCACCTGCCACCTAGATGGGGTAAGTGCTGGACCAACCAGCAGACGGGGGGGTAATGCCGCGCCACCGCCTGCCCCCCCAAAAAAAACCACCAGCCACCACTGGTAGGGACTGCCCGAAAGGGATTGCTTTGAGGCAGTTGGCCAGCCTAAAAATGTATTGCCTAGTGTCTTGTTATCAGTAATGACACAGGCAGGAGAGAAAATAGCCATACAGCCTGAAACTTCTGTTCTGACTAGGGGAGAATGCAAGTAAATAATAAAATACAATGTAATCCCAAAGGAGGATAGTATAGGATATGCTAGTATACAGAGCAGAGCTTCAGTTCCCTGCTCTGGATGCTTTAGATGCAGTGTTAATTTTATCAAGTAAAATATTTTAGTCAACTAAATTAACACTAATTTAGTCGACTAAAATACAAATAAAATTAAAACAATTAAAATGACTAAAATACAACTAAAATTAAAATGGCATTTTACTTATAAGACTAAAATACGACTAAAGCTAAAATGGCATTTTAGTCAAAATCATATGACTAAAACTAAATCAAAAATTGACATAAAAATTAACACTACTCTGCTGGCCATAAATCTGCAACACAATTCCATCCAGAGCTTGTAATAACAGCACATTAAAGTTTAAACATGTATTGCATTACTGTGTAAGGATAAGTAAGGGGCATCAACTAAGCTGCTGAAAGAAAAAAAAAATAAGGAGAAGTGTTTCTTATATTTTTTCTTAACATTTAATGTTGGTAATATATTCAGGTAATATGTGCAATAGCATTACAGCCAATAGAGATTACAGTATTTTATTTTTTTGTATTTTTTTTACAAAAGTATTTTATTTGCAAAAAAAATAAATTCAACAGGTTAGTTTGACATTGTGATGGTTACAGCAGGCAAGACATAAGAGAAAAGATCCCAATAGAGGGACGCAATAAGAATGATACATATTTCTCCAATATAGAATAAATTGTCGTCTTGAGTCCATGATGAGGAGCACTTAATGCTCCAAACTGTTCCATATGTTGATCTAAAACCTGCAGAATCCGAGTGACAAGAAGAAAAAAAAAAAAAGGAGGGTCCATATATACATGAGTGAACTGTATACAAGTTACCAAATGTCAGTCACTGCAACCATCTGCACCAACCCCACACCTGACAGCCGGATGTGATATAAAAACAATTTTACAAAAAAGGAAAAGTGTTGGAACAGAAACTGAGCCAGCCAGGAACCTAGAATCTTCTGATTCGCAGTCAGACTCCTGGCCGGCTCGCCAACTGATATTTTATACATAGCTAAGAAAGGGGTGGTGTGAGATGTTATTAAAAAACTAGCAAATTGAAATATATTATTAAAAGTTAGAGAATAGAACAATTGCAAAAGTAAAACCTTGAGGGGGGGGGGGGTATAGACAGATAGAGCTTCTAGCAGACGTTGTGTCTGTGTGTTAAGTGAAGGTTGCAGAACGCATTTCAACAGTGTGAAAAGATGGAGTCTCTTGTGCTTAAATGAACAATACAAAGGCAATGTCATTTCCCTCCTTTTGCTTATTTGACACCATTCTTCTCTGTGTTACATTCAGCTGATTGCTGGTAGCTCCTGCTACATTGGTGCAGAGAGACGGCATCCTGTTCAGCTCTCTCCTAGCTTTTTTTGAATGATAGGTTCATCAAGGCTGGTGGACCATCTATTGATACAGTGGGTAGTCACACAGAGGCATAGCCTGATGAGGAGGTAAATAACAAGTATGAGAAACAGTAACATCACAATGTATGCTCCTAATTTCTGTAACAACGTTGCTATGCCATATAAAAAAATCACCAAAACCTCCTAAATCCTTAAAGGGGTTTCATCCATCTTTAGCAATATCTCTGGCCTTATTCTGTAGTTCTCTTATCTTAGCAAGATGCCCTTTAATGTCCTCATCATCAGAAATATATATACAACAGTCAGTGGGAATTATCTTACACATCCCACCTTGAGCTGCAGTGAGATAATTTAGCATTAATCTATGCTCTAAAACAATTTTTTTAAGCTGAGCTATTTATTTACGTAGCCTCCCTAGCGGTAATCCGGAGTGTGGCTCGGGGTGAGTTTTCACTACCAAAAGCAGTAACCCGAGCCACACTCAGGATCGCATCACAGGATCCAGGCAAAGTTACTTACCTTGTCCCCAGGATCCTGCAATGTCCCCCGCTGTGTCCGCGGGCTGTGTCCTCCCCCCGCTGTGCTGTGTGCCGGGTTCCGTTCCCTGCGAGCGTTGCATCGCATGGGGGGCGGAGCCCGGCAGCAAATTCAAAAAGGGAAACACACACAACACATACAGTACACTGTAATCTGTAAGATTACATTATTGTATCAAATCATTTCACATCCCTTTTGTCTCTAGTGCTTTGTCCAGTGCCCTGCATGCACTTTTATATTATATATGCCATTCTTTCGGGTTCTATTTAGTTCTGGATCTGGGATATAATAATACTCACCATAGTTTCCTCCATAAACTGTAATCTTTGCTCTAGTGCAATCTGAATTACCCAGCTTTGTACATTTAGTGTTAAATGGGCAGGTAATGTTTAGACAAATCTGTGGAGTGTCTATGTGTTTTGAAGCCATCAAAGTTACTGATCGGTGCTCGTTAGCTGTGGAAACTACTGTATGTATGAGACTTTTATTCTGGTCCTGTTTAGGTCAGCAAAGTTGAGAGGCATTGCTATCATGGGTATTGTTCCTGTTTGGGGATATAAGGGAGAACACACCCAGCAGTTACTAGCGTTGTTTTGGATTGCATATTTGATTGGATTGGATATTTATTAAAAGGGTTATTTTTCCATGTCTCAGTTCTCACAGACAACAGGAAAAGAAACATCATTTTTATTTCAAAGGATATCATCACTTCAGGATTTTCTTGGAAATACTGGCATCGATCCAGGTGGGCTTTCCTTCCAACTTGACAGCAGAACCAGTTGTCAAAATCACCAAATGTGGTCTGTCAAATTTTGGTTCTAGCGGCTTTTTGATGTGTCGCTTGACCACCGCTCTGTCACATGGTTGGATTCTGTGAATACCTGAAACAGAATCTGGGTCGGGGATAGAGTTGTAAACACCTTCATGTACTCTATCCAGTGCTATTTGCAAAATCTGAGCATATTCTAACAGACTAGAGTGAGAAGTCTGCAACTGTTGGGGAAAATATAGCCCAGTTTTTGGTGGCCCTCCAAATAAAATCTCATAGGGGGACAGCCCATGTGGTTGTTTAGGGGTAGTTCGTACAGAATATAGGGCTATTGGCAAAGCTTCCACCCATCCTTTTCCGGTATCTGCTTTAAATTTTGCATATCTGTTTTTCAAAATTCGATTGAGTCTCTCAACTTTACCACTACTTTGTGGATGATAAGGTGTATGGAAAGCTTGCTGTATGCGAAGGACTTCCATTACCTCTTTCATCTCTTCTCCAGTAAAATGGGTTCCTCTTTCACTCTCAGTAGTTTCAGAAACTCCATATCTACAAACTATTTTGTTCAAAATTTTCTTTGCTGTTGTTTTTGCATTTGCTTTGGCTACCGGCCAGTACTCAGGCCAGCCTGAAAACATGTCAATGCACATTAGAGTGCACTCATAGGTGCCTATTCTGGGCACCTGAATGTAGTCTATTTGAATTCTTTGGAAAGGTAAATCTGGCTTAGGAGAACGCTTTTGGGGAACATGGACATGCCTCCCTGTATTGTACAGAGCACTAGTGAAGCACAAAACCTGGCTGCAAATGCACTAAATCCAGGTGCTATCCAATAGCAGTCAGTAAGTGCCACCATCACGCCCTTAGCAAGATGTCTGACGCAATGTGCCAGTTATGCTAAAACTGGGTACAAACTCCTGGGTAGACACCACCTATTCTCAGCGTTCCACAAGCCCTGCTGATTTTGGGTAGCATTGCATTTGATCCACTTATCCTTCTCTTCATCAGGGACCTGGTTCTGCAGCTGAATTAAAGTTTCTATATCCCACTGTGCTTGATGAGGGGAATCTGCCCCCGCTACCTGGGCGACCCCTACAGTGGGCGTGACTCCAAATGACATAAGGGCAGCATCCTTTACCGCTTGGTCCGCCAAAGCATTTCCTCTGGCTGTCATGTAATTTCCCCTTGCATGTCCTTTTACCTTCATGATGGCAACTTCTGCTGGTTTCTGAAAGGCCTCAAATAGCCGCTCTATGAGTTTTGTATGTCTCACTGGCTTCCCTGCACTAGTCAGAAAGTTCCATGCTTTCCAAATGGGCCCAAAATTGTAAGCTATTCCAAATGCATATGCTGTCAGTGTAAACGTTTCCCCTTCGATTCTCTAAGAGTTGACATGCTTTGACTACAGCACACAACTCAGCTTCCTATGCTGACATCTGGGGTGTCAATGCTTCCTGATGTAAAATAGTGTCTGTAGTGGTTACAGCAAACCTTGTGAATGGCTGACCATCATCAGTGTAAAATCTGGAACCATCTACGAATAGGTGTGTGTCACAATCTGATAAAGGCTCATATTTTGCTGGGGTGATAGAGGCCCTTTCTACCTCCACCAGAGCCTTACAATCATGAGAAAAACTCTCAGGTTCTGCATCAGTACCATTTGTTGCATCTTCCTCATCAGTTATAGGAAGAACAGTAGCCAGATTTAAAGTAACACATCGTTTGATTATTACATTTGAGCAAAAAGAGCAGACTGGTACTTGTCAAATCTACTGGCAGACACATGTCTGGTATTTACTTGATTCATGATTTCCTGTACTGCATGTGGCACATACAGGGTCAGAGCAGAATCTGGTACAAGCTCAGTTACTTTGTCTAGCAGCAAAATGCAGGCTTTTATGGCTTGCATACAACTGGGGGAGCCTTTGATGACAGGGTCTAATGAGGCAGATACATACAGTACATCACAGTCCTCTGTTTGTCTCCATGTAGCTGGGTGAGTTCACCTGCAGCAAATCCATTGACTTCATGACAAAATAATGAGAAGGTCTTAGTATAGTCAGGAAGTCCAATGGTGGGAGCTTCAGACAAAATTTTAATAAGCCCCTTCATCTGCAATTCATTGTCCCAAGTGAGTTTGAAAGGCTTTGTAATGGTGGTCTCATATAGAGGAGACATAAGTTCTGATGCATTTGGAATCCAGTCTGTACAGTATCCCACTAGCCCCAGAAAGGCACGTAGTTTTAACTCTATCTGCGGTTAGGTGACGGATTCCATGTGAAATGCAGTGACCCAGGAAGATCACTTTCTCTTGGCATTATTGTAGCTTATCTTTGCTGACTTTGTTGTTTCTGTTATAGAGGAACATATGAAGGCTTACTGTTTCTCTGCTACAAATGTCCTTTGTATCAGAACAAATAAGCAAATTGTCTATGTACTGAAGAAAAACTGTGTTTGGGTGTGAGGGGGACCAGTGGTCCAATACTTGCTTTAAAGCAGTATTATATTCAGAAGGGCTACTCACACAGCCTTGGGGCAATCTTGTCCATGCTAACTTTTGGGCATCATGGGTAAATGAAAAAAGGTGCCAGCAATCTGGGTGTAGGGGCACTTGAAAAAAATGCATTCACAAGATCAATCACTGTAAAGCAGGTGCTGGAGACAGGTATTCCACTTAGTGAAGTGCGGGGGGTTGGGCACAATTGGGTTGTCTGCCTCCATTATATTGTTAATGGCTCTCAAATCATGCACCATGCAGTATGTCACTTGCCCACCCTTCTTGTCTGGCTTCTTTGCAATTGAGAAGGGTGTATTGGCTTGGGACTTAATTGGTACAAAAACCCCTGCTGCTTTCAGTTGAGTGATTTGTTTCTTTATCCTCTCAGTCTGAGCAATACTCAGTGGGTACTGTTTTATCTATGGGAGTTTGGCTCCTGGTTTAATTTTTATCATAACTGGAGTTCAGTCCAGCAGACCTACATCATTTTAGCTGGTGGCCCATAAATCAGCGGAAATCACTTCCGATTCTGGGGGAAATGGTGGAGTGGAGTCTTGGATTAAAAATACTCCACAGACAGAATTTAAAACTTCTTACAGACTACTGACCACTTGGACTCCTGTAGGTGTGTAGTCTACGTTTGCTAAAATTTGGTTCCAAATGGCAGCTCCTAAAAGATTGGTAGGAACTGTGTCTGAAACTAACACTTTATTGACAATTTCTGTTTGTTGTCCTAGCCTGAGTTTAAGTGGCTTGGACTCAACCAAATCAGTAGAGGTCCCGGTTAGGCCAACACCAGAGATAATATTTTCAGATAATAATCCTGGAGGTAAGTCCTCTATATTAAAAACGCTTCAGCTTGCATCAGTGTGGATTAAACAGGTTGATTCTGTTTCTCCTCCAGGATAGGGGAGTTCTTGTAAAAATACTTTTACTCTGGCCTCGGGACCATTGTCTCCTCTATTTAACATGCTTGACACTGGAATGCCATTTTCCTATGCCTGATCCACTGCTTTTGGCAGAGAACTGGGATCAGCATGAGGTGCCTCTAAGCTACTTTCCAGCCTATGGTCAGGAAGATGGCAGAATTTGGCATCCTTCCCCATTACAATTGTAGCATATCACTGGTCCCCGATTGCCATGATTTCTGTAATCGCCTTTGCCTTTTCCTCTTCCTTTTCCTCTCTGCTTCCCCATGTACATAACTTTGGGTTTGCTGTCTTTCTGGTTAATCCTGCTTTCTATGAATAACGGGATAGGCAGGGGGTCTTGCATAGAAATATTGCCTGCCTCAGGCCTTGCCGTGAACAACTTTTCTTTCAACTAGGGTATTAAATCATCAACAAACCTTTGTTTCACCAGTTGTATAGATGGACTTGCAGTTTCTCCCTTCTTTTCTTCCTCTATTTTAAGGCCTGCTTCCTCTGCATATAACTTAACTGCCTCCAATAAACCCCTGCGGCTTCCTCTTTCCTTTGCATTCATGAATTCAGCATGTCTGGTTTGTCCATATATTTGGGGCAAGTTTTCCTTCAAATTTTCACAAACCTTCCCTCCACTAACCATTTTATCAAGCTTTGTGACATCTACTTCACATTCTTTAGGTATATACCTTGACATGTTGCTTCCCACTGATTTAATAAGAAGCTAAAGAAGGTCAGTAGCAGAAGCCTTGTATGCTTCCTGTGCAGCACTAAGTTTGTTTGCAAACCCAATTGGATTCTTTCTAGGATCTCCCAGTATGACTCCCTAATAAGACTCTCATTTCTTGGGGACTAAAAGGTACACACCATTTAATTTGAGACTTACTGTCAACAGTATCACCTTCGAAAACGAACAGATCGCCAAGTGACAGAGGCAGAAGGGGTGACTTCTCCCTTCCTTCTCTCTTGATTCTTCTGCCACAATTTGGAAATTGGATCTCTTAAAGCCAAACTGGCAGCCACATAAGGTGGGGGGTCCTCCTCTACAAAGTCTTCTGGCCAAATGTAGTAAATTTGGGCAGTACTTTTATTAAACATCTCCATCAAGCCAGTTTCATTTGCTAATTTAGCTTCTGTCTCCCTTGTGCAAGTTATTCGCCATGCTCCTTCGCTGCACAGTAGTGGGCCATAATTATGCAGAAAAGTTTGCAATTGATTTAATTGTAAATCAGAGGAAGAAAAGAGAGAAGAGAAAAAGGAGAAAGAAGGGCAGGAGTCCAACGGGGGAACATCGGAAGACCACTAAATTGAAAGAAGCGTATTATTGAATCTGGAAGGTTGGTTGTATGTTGTCCATGGCTGCCAGATCCTGAGAAATGTATTGTGAGTATCTGAGGCCATAGCCATCAGTTTCTCATTGATCATGATGTCATTCATGCAGTTTTTAAGTCCTTCAAAGCTAAGCACAGGGGTTTTCCAAGCTTAATGGTCAACGTAGTTGCAGTAAAAAGGTGCAGAGCCAGTTGGCACTCCGGATGAAGCAGTTCTGGGATTGGTTTACAAAGAAGGGCCTTGTAGGGGTCCTTTTTAAGATTGGTATGAAACATGTTAGGAAGAAGGGTATAAACCCTGACCCATAGTCTACATACCTTAGGATATGTCCACCAGATATGGACCATAGTTCCTTCCTGTGAGCAACCCCGGAAGCAAAGCAAGCTAATCTAGCTGGTGTATAGTACCATCTATAAAACCCCTTGTAGGCATTCTCCAGTATGAGAACATTCTCTGAGCTTTTTTAAAAGGCTGTTGTCATGATCTGCCAGTCCTCGGGATCCAATTATCTTCCCAAATCCTTATCCCATTGTAGATGGAAGGATTTCACTGAGGATTTTCTGAAGGAAATGATTGATGAGTAAAGAAAAGATATTAATCCCAGAGAATGGGGTCGTGCCCTGCAAAGACTTTCAAAAGGGGTTAATGTATATGGAGTGGGTCAGGTTTTTATAAGTTGTTGGAGGAAGTGTCTAATTTGTAAGTAACTATAGTGTTCCCACAAAGGAATATCATGAGACGATCTAAGGGTTTCAAAAGTTAATGTTCTCGTAGGGGTGAACAGAGAATGAATTGCAGTGAAAACATTATCAGTGCACCACGAGTTTGTTTATGAAACTTGGTTTTATTTATAAAGGCGCTATATATCACAATGGCTAAATCTGTGTCTGTAGTGCATGTTCAAGCCTTAATGCCATAAAAAATCACATTTTTTCAGATGTTTACTCCAGAAGTATATAATTAGTTTGGAAATTCCTGAGAAATGTTTAAATAATGCATTACATGTTCTGTGAAGCCCTCAGAAGTTTGTTAGAGAACTTTAGTGAATAGACAGCATCATGAAGGCCAAGGTACACACCAGACAGGTCAGGGACAAAGTTGTGGAGAAGTTCAAAGCATAGTATTGAATATCTCACGGGGCACTGTTCAATCCATCATCCGAAAATGGAAAGAGTATGGCACAACTGCAAACGTACAAAGACATGGCTGTCTACCTGAACTGAAAGCCAGGCAAGGAGAGCATTAATCAGAGAAGCAGCCAAGAGGCCAATGGTAACTCTGGAGCTGCAGAGATCCACAGCTCAGGTGGGAGAATCTTTCCACAGGGCAGCTATTAGTCGTGCACTCCACAAATCTGGCCTTTATGAAGAGTGGCAAGAAGAAAGCCATTGTTGAAAGAAAGCCATAAGAAGTCCCATTTGCAGACCTAAATCCAATTGAGAACCTGTGGCAAGACTTGAAAATTGCTATTTACAGATGCTCTCCATCCAATCTGACAGAGCTTGAGCTATTTTGTAAAGAAGAATGGGCAAAAATGTCACTCTCTAGATGTGCAAAGCTGGTAGGGACTCGGGGTGCACATCTTCACTGGACTCACGATTCGATTAGATTACGGTTATCCGGTCAACTATTCCATTCGATTTAAATCCGAGATGCATCACGATGCATCACGATTAGGGTCACGGTCAGAGACTGCAGACGTGATACAAGAGATGGTCAGAGACTGCAGACATGATACAACAGATGGTCAGAGACTGCAGACATGATACCAGAGATGGTCAGAGACTGCAGACATGATACAAGAGATGATCAGAGACTGCAGACATGGTACAAGTGATGATCAGAGACTGCAGACATGGTACAAGAGATGATCAGAGACTGCAGACAATGACATAGTACAGAAGATGGTCAGAGACTGCAGACATGGTAGAAGAGATGATCAGAGACTGCAGACATGGTACAAGAGATGGTCAGAGACTGCAGACATGGTACAAGAGATGGTCAGAGACTGCAGACATGGTACAGGAGATGGTCAGAGACTGAGGACATGGTACAGGAGATGGTCAGAGACTGTGTACGTGGTACAGGAGATGATCAGAGACTGCAAACATGGTACAGGAGATGGTCAGAGACTGCAGACATAGTACAGTAGATGGTCAGCAGGTATGATATCTTTTTTATTTTAAAGAAAAAAATAATACCCTTTAGTATCACTTTAACAAAATATTGAGTCTTTTGGCAGCAACTTGTATAGTAAACAGGTCAACATAACAGCAAAAAAATAAATAAAAGGAAGACATTCCAATCAGCAAGAAATATACTGCTTGCAGATCAGAGGATGTTTCCAGAGGGGAGAGATGATAGGCAAATCTGAGGAAGAAAGACAGAAAGAGTGTGCAGCCCCCCAATGTGTTAGGCACACAGTACACATACACAGGATAGGTGCAGCAGAGGTGGAGGGGGGGGGTGCCACTTCTATGTATTCACCCCTCACATACATCCAGCATGACAAGCTTGTCTCTCACCTCCTTCCATCCTCCCTCCTCTCCTCGCAGCTCATTTCCTGAAGCAGACTTCTATGCCTCCTCCCACAGATGTGATGATAGCTGCAGTGATCTGTGTGTCACAGCTCCGTGCAGCTCTGCATCCCCGCCCATCAGCGAGATGACAGGTCTCAGTGTGTAAAGCTATAAATCCCGAGGAAGAGGAGAGCGTGGGTGGGGGCAGGAGGCAGCACTCTCAGACAACATAATCTAATGAGGGAAGAATGGCGCCGGACGCAGCCAGATCGGCGGCTTTTCAATTCAGTAAAAACACTGCTGTGGGGAGGGAGGGGGAGGAGCCGGAATGACGTCACGCATAATCGATTACAGCTGTATACCGCCGGATCGGGATGCATTGATGCGCCGATCATTTTCAACACCCCTAGTAGAGACATCGCCAAAAAGACTTGCAGCTGTAATTGCAGTGAATGGTGGTTCCACAAAGTATTGACTCAGGGGGGCTGAATATAAATGCACACCACACTTTTCACATATTAATTTGTAAAAAATTTGGAAAACCATTTATCATTTTCCTTCCACTTCACAATTATATGCCACTTTGTGTTGGTCTATCACATAAAATCCCAATAAAATAAATTTACGTTATTGGTTGTAACATGACAAAATGTGGGAAATTTCAAGGGGTATGAATACTTTTTCAAGGCACTGTACTAGCGATTAAGTAATGTATGATGTAAAACACAATAACAAAGGCATGTTTGGAAATACTTCTATTTTACAGCTTGCTTATTTACAGTATACTGCATGTGTAACACCTAAAGCATCGTGTCAACTGTTTTACAGGGTTTTCAGTTTTACTTGCAAAATCTTTTGACATTTACAGTGTAGTGCAGTGACACATTAATATGTCCTGACACACTTGGCTGCTCTCACCATTTTATGTTGTTAATGCTAGCCGTCCTTACACTGAGGCTTTGTTCATAATAATTGGGATTCTCAAGTTCCTTTAAGGGGTTTTCCCTAGTTATATAAAAGCAGACATTTCTTTATCCTGTTCTTTTCATATAACAACATAGAAACTTAAACTGCAGTATGAAAATGCTATTGCTATTGTTTATTTCACCTCTTTATCAGATGTATTGAACTCACATATATGACTCTATACTTACAAGGAAGACCTTTTGGCATACAAAAATACAAGAACTACACACAGTATCTCACAAAATACACCCCTCACATTTTTGTAAATATTTTATTATATATTTTCATGTGACAACACTGAAGAAATGACACTTTTTGCTACAATGTAAAGTAGTGAGTGTACAGCTTGTATAACAGTGTAAATTTGCTGTGCCCTCAAAATAACTCAACACACAGCCATTAATGTCTAAACTGCTGGCAACAAAAGTGAGTAAACCCCCTGAGTGAAAATGTCCAAATTGGGTCCAATTAGCAATTTTCCTCCCCGGTGTCATGTGACTCGTTAGTGCTACAAGGTCTCAGTTGTGAATTGGGAACAGGTGTTAAATTTGGTGTTTTTACTCTCACTCTCTATTATACTGGTCACTGGAAGTTCAACATGGCACCTCATGGCAAAGAACTCTCTTAGGATCTGAAAAAAAGAATTGTTGCTCTACATAAAGATGGCCTAGGCTATAAGAAGATTGCCAAGATCTTGAAACTGAGCTGCAGCACGGTGACCAGCGGTTTAACCGGACAGGTTACACTCAGAACAGGCCTCGTCATGGTCGACCAAAGTAGTTGAGTGCACATGCTCAGCGTCATATCCAGAGGTTGTCTTTGGGAAATAGACGTATGAGTGTTGCCAGCATTGCTGCAGAGGTTGAAGGGGTGGGGGGTCAGCCTGTCAGTGCTCAGACCATATGCCTCACACTGCATCAAATTGGTCTGCAGGGCTGTCGTCCCAGAAGGAAGCCTCTTCTAAATATTGTGCACAAGAAAGCTCTCAGTTTGCTGAAGACAAGCAGACTAAGGACATGGATTACTGGGACCATGTCCTGTGGTCTAATGAGACCAAGATAAACTTATTTGGTTCAGATGGTGTCAAGCGTGTGTGGTGGTAACCAGGTGAGGCGTACAAAGACAAGTGTGTACAAGCATGGTGGTGTGACTGTCATGGTCTGGGGCTGCATGAGTGCTGCCGGCACTGGGGAGCTACAGTTCATTGGGGGAACCATGAATGCTAACATGTACTGTGACATACTGAAGCAGAGCATGATCCCCTCCCTTCGGAGACTGGACTGCAGTGAAGTATTCTAACATGACAACGGCCCCAAACACTTCTCCAAGACGACCACTGCCTTGCTAAAGAAGCTGAGGGTAAAGGTGATGGACTGGCCAAGCAAGTCTCCAGACCTAAACCCTATTGAGCATCTGTGGGGCATCCTCAAATGGAAGGTGGAGGAGTGCAAGGTCTCTAACATCCACCAGCTCCATGATGTTGTCATTGAGGAGTGGAAGAGGACTCCAGTGACAACCTGTAAAAGCTCTGGTGAACTTCATGCCCAAGAGGGTTAAAGCAGGGCTGGAAAATGATGGTGGCCACACAAACCTTGGGCCCAATTTAAACATTTTCACTTAGGGGTGTACTCACTTTTGTTGCCGGTGCTTTAGACATTAATGGCGGTGTGTTGAGTTATTTTGAGGGGGACAGCAAATGTACACTGTTATACAAGCTGTACACTCACTACTTTACATTGTAGCAAAGTGTCATTTCTTCAGTGTTGTCACATGAAAATATATAATAAAATATTTACAAATGGTTAAGGGGTGTACTCACTTTTGTGAGATACTGTACATAAAAGAATTGACAAGCACACTTGTTGTTACGTTTTGCCCCTCCTGTAGTGTTGCAGTGGGTGAAAGTTGTGCCTATATAAATGCCAGCTGTGGGCGGAGACCAGTCAGAGTGCAGTTTGGGAACAGGACACCCCTGTACAGCACCATGTAGAGCTTTACCCAGTAACCTACAGTGAGAGTGTCCGGTTGGGCAGGGATATGAGTAGACACTTTGATACTGGGCAGGATGCCAATGGAGGGACCTTGCCACCTCTGACCTCCAGTTGTGGGTTTGTGGCTAGAATTGCCCTAGGACTGAGCTATTCTAGAGTGAGATGATCCAACTTGGTGGTGCTTACTAAAAGAATGAGTGAAGGTGACTGTAAATGCATGTTTAGAGCTCTGCATTGTTAAAGGCTGCTGTCAGGATGTTATTTCATGTCATTGGTAATCTACACTGCAAGATTCTGTCAGTATGTCATGTATATCAGAAGAAGCTAATGAGAGCAGTAAAATGTTAAAACACAATTTGCATGGACATTCCAATTGTCTCAAATAACAGGCATCTGGTCGAGAATGTAGTGAGTGGACCTCTGGCTGGGAGAATTGTGCACAAGACAGTGGACCAAAGACAGATATGTGGTTGCTCTATCCCAAGAAGAAATGAGCGGGACTTAAAACGTTTGGCGCCAACTACCATCCAATCCAGATCCCTTACACCTGGCGTAGTCGGCAGGATAGAGCACGACACTGCCTGTGAAGTTGCATCGGCCCACCTGGTTAGAGAAGTAGTGGGGGGCTGAGAGGAGGATGAGTGAGCCTTTGGACTGTACTGTGTTGACTAATCACTGCATACTGGACATGTTCGAACATGCACATTCTCTGCTTCAGCAAGGGTGGCTCAGACACAGTTCACTTTTTGCACATCCCTACTACAAGGAAACAACTGTGGCTGTTCCCACTACAAAGAAACAAGTTTTACCTGTGGGTGATGCCAAAGAAAGCCTTCAACGCCTGCCAGACTGGAGTCATCAAGATCTTAGTGGCTGTGTGTGGGGCGCTGACACACAAGGTGACACCTTTTGCCAGCTGCAGAGCTTGTGAGGCTTTTCTCCCCAGGAGTGTAATTGCTTGTGAGCACAAAGTGCTTTGGGAGGAAGAGGTGGCATGGGTGGTCACTGGCAGTTCAGAAGACCTGCTGCAATACATTTGGAATCTCTGAACTTGGTGCAGTGCATTGAGGAGAGTCAGCACCAGGGTTCCTCCATGGATGAAGGTGTTCAGCCCGTCTTTTGAGAGCCCAAAGAGGAGTTAGAGTCAGCAGACCTGGATCATGACCAACATCAGGTGACACCAGCTGAGAGATGACAACAGAACTCTGTTTTGCAAAATTGCCTGCATAGCTGAGGCCTGAACTACCAGCGTTGGACCTTCTGGGTCCATCGGTAGAGAAGGCTACTGCTAAGGCAATTGTAACAAAAGCACCTGAGGACTGGCCTGGGGCATTGTGGAACACCCTGAGAGTGGCATCAGTGGAGGCTGCAAAAGATGCGCCATGTGTGGTGGCAAGTGGGGCAGGAACAGAAGAGATGGCTGACTCGATTGTCCCATTTGTATAGATATCTAAAGAGGCAAGTTCTGGAGTTAAACGGGTTGTACTTCGTCATATGTCCCTAAGGCCTTGTTCAGGCTGATCAAGGCTGAGTGGCAGCACATATGTGAAACTGTAATTTGGGAGCACTTAAAGGTGTCTAAGTGGCATCCATCACTGGAGGGCAAAAATTCCACTGTGACTGGGTTCCATTGTGTGTATATAGAGCTATCGATACCACATATATATGGACAAAGTAATGGTGTCCTGGCCCAATAACAAGGATGTGCACTACTATGTGGTAAGGCAGATTCCAGAAACAGGAGAGTATCGAGTGTTCCCAAATCCCAACTACTATTCGTAGTTTGGCTCCTGACAGTCTGTCACTGCTGGTTTCTTGTTAGTGTTTCCAGTTCATGTTAATAATGTGTATGTACTATATTGATGCACACTGTATGGCATTGTGCATCAGCTGTTGTATCTGGATAGGACTGGACGGTGCACCTAGAGGTACTTATGTTTAGAGCAGTATTCTTTCTTGGAGAAAAAGTGTGCTTTAGACAATAATCAAAATGAGAGCAACAAATGATTTAATAAGCAACAACTCTACTGCATGATGCAAAGTATGCAAATAGAGTCCAACATAGAAGGAGCATTCCCAATAGGTAATACAAAAAAGTTGTCAGTTAAGCTCGCAGACACTAATTCACACATGGATCCCAATCAGAGTAACACACAATCAAAGTATAGTGCCATGTGCAGCTGACCACCCAAGACACCGCCACCTTAAATGATACAAATGCCTGCTTACTAGCAGTACTGGACCTCTTTATTACAAAAGGCCAGTGACGCTTTTGGTTGATTACCCTGTCAGGGTCTTTAAACATAGCAACTACTTCCTCAACCACTGAGGGATGATAGATCCCCACCACAGTGGTGCTCACTGTCCACACATAGTCAAATTGATTTTAAAAGAGTATCAGTGTAAGTGAGGTCATAGGATATCATATCAAGAGACACCAAGCTCTCAGACGCAAAAAGCTAGGCTCACTTGAATAGGAATCTAGCACTTGAAAGCCTACTGGACTTTAAACAGCTAATCAATAGAAGATAGGGAAACAGGAGAGAGTCTGTCCTGCTGTATATGGATTGTAGGGAAGAATATCTGTAATGTCCCAGAAATCCCCAAATCGAATGCCTGGAGCGTAGAAGTATGTCAGACATACATGGAGCAGCAATGCTCCATCCATATGTGAATACTGCCCTAAATGTTACCACTAGGTGCATTATCCAATCCCATCCAGCCAAAACAGCTGTCAGCCTTTCATACAGTTTGACAGGTTGCAACTAGAGTTGAGCGAACCCAAACTGTAAAGTTCGGGTTCTTACCGAACTTTGGGGTGTCCGTGACCCGGACCCGAACCCGGACATTTGAAAAAAGGTTTAGTTCGAGTTCTGGGTTCTGGTATTTGATCACGCATGTTGAATAGCTGCAGGGCAGCCAATCAACAAACGTTTCACTGGTTTGCCCTTGGAAGCCATCACAGCCATGCCTACTAATGGCATGGTTGCGATTGGGCAGTGCATCATGTGACCCAGCCTCTTTATAAGCTGGAGTCACTTAGTGCTGCATGTCACATGCTCTCTGGGTAGTGTAGGGAGAGGATGCTGCCGGTGCTGTGAGGGACAGATTGCAGACAGATAGATAGGTAGAGATTACTACTACTACTGCTTTTAGGGACAGATTGCAGATAGATAGATAGGTAGAGATTACAACTACTACTTCTTTTAGGGACAGATTGCAGATAGATAGATAGGTAGAGATTACTACTACTACTGCTTTTAGGGACAGATTGCAGATCTCATCCTGCATTACAGAAAGATCTGACTGTACTAGGTAGAGTCTACTGCTTAGAGGGACAGATTATTGTTCTAAAATGATCTTCTAGTTCTATACGGTCAGGTTCCTGCTGTTGCTGTAAGAGACAGATTATTGTTCTAAAATCATTTTGCAGCCCTCTAGCACTTTCCAGGACTCTTTTACAGTCATTTTTGTGCCAAAAAGTTTGGGTCCCCATTGAATTCAATGGGGTTCGGGGTTCAGGGTAAAGTTCGGGTCAAGTTCGGTACCGAACCCGGACTTTTTTCCGAAGTTCGGCCGACCCCACCGAACCTGAACAGCCACAGGTTCGCTCAACTCTAGTTGCAACCAGCGCAGCTGGAGGGTACACCTGTGTCCTCCAACTACACTCAAATGCTGGAGCCTTATGCACCGGGTCAAAGGCCCAGTGTGTGTGAGGCCTAGTGGGTGGGAATGAGGTGTGTGGAAGAGCGGGGACCTTTTTCTGCTTTGTTTTAGAGTAGTCATAATGTTTTGTCCTGTATGCACCCATTTTATTGTTGTTATACGTTATGAACAACAATTCATTAATAAAACTGTAAAGTCAAGGGCGTATAATGCTGGCCTCATGGTGTTACTGCACACCCCATTTTGTTTACTTTTCCAGTTTGTTCTATATGTTTTATACATTTGAATTTTAGTTTAAAGCAGGGCTTGACAAATTTGCTTTGATTCCAGCAGCCAGCTAAAAAAGTTAGGAGCCATTTTTTTTTAGCGTAGTGTGGGTTGTCAGCGCCCGGCAAGTACTTTGCGACCCTTACCCTAACTTACTCACAGCAGAGCAGCCAGTCAATAACTCCAAAGTAACGCCATTACATCAGGGTTATAGGCTGGCCAGAAGGAGTGACACTAAAAATCTGTTATAGGGGAAAATTTCTTATTATGCCGAATACATCGTGACCGCGGCATGTAAAACACCCTCATCTGCTGCCTAATGGAGCTTAAGGGTGGCTGTTGGTGGGTGGTAAAACATGTCTCTACTGCACATTTACCACCCAATTGCACACCTAAATGAAGCCTTTGTGACCCTTTAAATAAAATACAAAAAAAGGTAAAAGAAGTTGTCATGAATCTGCAGTAACATTCATGTCTTGTCTGTCTGCTTACCTCTCTGCTTGTGTTCAGCTTAGAGACCATGCACCTCTCACCTGTGTGCTTAAGTAATCTTCCCTCAGCAGGGCTCCACCCCAGCCCCTAATTAGGAACATTATATAACACCTTGCAGTGCAAGCCAGTGCTGCCGATCAACATTGTGTGTTAGGCTTCCTGTGCGTGTGGTTCCTGCCGTGTGCTTTTCGTCTGATTCCATTACCGACCTTGGCCTTTTCTTGACTATTCCTGTCTACTGATACCCCGACCTTGGCTTGTTTGTGACTATTCCTGTCTGCTTGTTACCCCGACCTTGGCGTGCTCTCCTGTGTGTTCCTGTCTGCTCATTGCCCTGACCCTTGGCTATCCTACTGACTATCCCTTGTTGTCCTGCACTGCTGCTTCTTCGCTTTCCACCAGTAGCCAGCTACGAGCGGGAGCAGGGTGACCCTGGGGTAGTCAGTTGCAGCCAAGTCCATCCTCACCATCAGAGGCTCTGGTGAAAGCCTGCTGGCTCTTAGACTCCACGCCCTGGGGAAATCTATGCTCTAGCTCCCTGTAATCTGTGTCAGTGCTCCAGTAGACCTGCTTTCCTGCACCACCCAGAGCTCCATTCGCAGCAGTCAGCTAAGGGTCCACAACCTTAGCGGTGCGCCCCTAAACCCAGCGGTGTGCAATTGTCACCTGCCATCAGATGACCTCACAGTTTGATTGGTCATGGACCCGGCAGATGTGCCGCTATCCGCAGATGATCTGCTGCAGGGCATAGACCTCATACTTGAGACTCAGGAGTTTAATCAGGCCCAGGTGATGCGATTTCTCCAGGATTTGGCTTCCCGCTTTGAGCAGCTTCAGGCCTCCTTAAGACCCCCAATTCGACAACCTCAACCGCAACCTGCTGCTGTATCTGTTCCAGTCACACTCACAGCCACAAACCCTTCGCAGCTACCAACTCCGTCCCATTACTCTGGGGACTCTAAGGCCTGCAGTGGTTTCCTCAGCCAGTGCACCATTCATTTTGAGCTCCAGCCTCAAAACTTCCCATCTGATCGGGCGAAGGTAGCCTATATTTTTTCTCTCTTGTCTGGTGAGGCTTTAGCCTGGGCTGCCCCTCTGTGGGAGAAGAGTGACTCAGTGGTTTCTAGTCTGTCTAGTTTCTTTAAACTCTTTCGGAACATCTTTGAGGAACCAAGTCGTGTCTCTTCAGCAGCCAGCGCCCTTTTATGCCTCCGCCAAGAGTCTGTTTCTGTGGGTCAGTATGCTTCGAATTCTAACTGCGGAGCTGAACTGGAACAATGAAGCCTTAGTTGCAACCTATTTACAGGGTCTCGCTGACAGAGTGAAGGATAAATTAGCGGGAAGAACCATCCCCGCTGATCTAGACATATGATCTCCCTGTGTAACCAGATCGATATTCGCTTCCAGGAGAGGACCCTAGAAAAAAGACACCAGCACCCCTTGGTCCCTAGTCAGCCTGAGCTTCCCTTTCTGCAAACTGGGGAGCATCCCCTGCCAGTTGAGGAACCTATGCAGTTGAGCCGGACCAGGCTATCTCCCAAGGAATGTGCTAGGCGCAGAACGCTGAGCCTGTGTCTCTACTGTGGGGGCAAAGGTAATTTTTGTGACACTGGCTCGCTTCATCTGAGAAACGCTCGGGTCTAATACATCTGGAAGGTGGAGCATTGGACCCAGAAACATCATTTTCACGTTTCCTTCTTCCAGTGTCCCTTCATGTCGGCGCTTCTTCTCATTTGGTCTTGACATATCTGGATTCCAGAGCTGCTGCCAATTTTATGGACTGGAGAACTGCATCTTCCATGAAACTTACCCTTTGGCCCCTCGCCACTCCATTGGTGGTCTCGGCGATCAATGGTACTGTTCTTCCAGGGGGCCCTATCCGCTTCCAGACCCTTCCTGCTAAGATGTCGGTAGGAATACTCCACCAGGAGGAGATATCCTTTCTTATCCTACCTAAGGCCTCAACCCCCATCGTATTGGGCCTTCCCTGGTTACAGCTCCATTCCCCACACATTGGTCAGATACTGGCTTGGGGTTCCTCCTGTTTCTCATCCTGCCTACACAAGGTTGCCCCAAAAGAGAGACTTCCTGATGCCACCACTTCAGTTTCTTCTGCCCTTCCTGCTGCATATAGCGATTTCCGGGATGTCTTCTGCAAGAAATCAGCTGAAGTGCTTCCTCCTCACAGGTCCTTTGACTGTGCCTTTGACCTTGTTCCCAGAGCGACTCTTCCCAAGGGCCGTACTTAGGTACTTATCCCCTGTCCATCGCAGAGACCCAGGCCATGTCAGAGTATGTTGCTGAAAACCTAGAGAAAGGATTCATCCAGAAGTCCTTGTTGCTTGCGGGAGCAGGATTCTTTTTTGTTGCCAAAAAGGATGGCACCTTAAGACCCTGCATTGATTATTGAGGCTTAAACACAGTGACAATCAAGAACCAACACTCCTTGCCTCTAATATCTGAGCTATTCGACAGGTTGAAAGGTGTCTCCATTTTTACCAAGTTGGATCTCAGGGGTGCATACAATCTGATCCGGATAAGGAAAGGTGACGAATGGAAAACCGAATTTAACACTAGAGATGGGCATTATGAATACTTGGTTATGCCCTTTGGGCTGTGTAATGCCCCAGCTGTGTTCCAACACTTTGTCAACGAAATCTTCAGGGATCTGCTTTATCAATTTGTTGTCATCTATCTGAATGACATCCTCATCTTTTTGGACAATCTGCTTGTCCACAGAAACCATGTCCGGGTTGAACTTCAGCACCTTAGAGAAAATAATCTGTATGCCAAGCTGCAGAAATGTTCTTTTGAATGTCTGAGGTCCTGTTTCTGGGAAGCTTTGTCTCCAATTTGGTTCTTCGTATGGATTCTGAAAAGGGCTCGACCGTTACCAACTGGCCTCTTCCTACTGACTATCGCTTGTTGTCCTACTGCTTCCTCACTATTCACCAGTAGCCAGCCGCAAGTGGGAGCTGGGAAACCCTTGGGGTCACGAACTGGAGTCAGTTGCAGCCAAGTCCATCCTCACCATCAGAGGCTCTGGTGAATACCTGCTGGCTCTTAGACTCCGCGCAGTGACGATACCTATGCTCTAGCTCTCTGTGTAATCTGTGTCAGCGCTGCAGTGGACCTGCTTCCCTGCACCACCCAGAGCTCCATTTGCAGCAGTCAGCTAAGGGTCCACAACCTTAGCAGTGTGCCCCTAACCCCAGCGGTGCACACCTGTCATCTGCCGTCAGGTGACCTGACAGAAGTATTCCAGTGCTGCTGACTTTTCATTGCTCTGGTGGGTTTCCGGTCACCATGAAATACTGGAGCCCAGCTGCACAGAAAGTGTGGTAATTGTTGATGGTACACAGGGCTTTACCAGAGGACATAGAAAGACTCTTCTAAAGCATATCCAGCCACCTCATCTACCCTCCGCCACCTCAAAGCACACAGTAGAGCTGCACGATTCTGGCTAAAACGAGAACCATGATTTTGTTGCTTAGCATAAAATCATGATTCTCGTGGTGTAACATCATCTTTCACATTATACAAAAAAATGGCTAACTTTACTGTTTCATTTTTTTTCTAAAATTCATTAAAGTGTATTTTTTTCAAAAAAACTGAGTTTGAAAGACCGCTGCGCAAATACCATGTGACATAAAATATTGCAACAACTGCCATTTTATTCTCTAGGGTCTCAGCTAAAAGAAAAAAATATATATATATATATATAATGTTTGGAGGTTCTAAGTCATTTTCTAGCAGAAAATACACATTTTTACTTGTAAGCAACAAATATCAGAAAAGGTTTAGTCTTTAAGTGGTTAACTGCCCTCATTTATAGACTGGAGGTCATCCCTTTCATCTAAAAGAACCTAGAGATACATTATTTATACTTATCAACGAAACTTGGCAGGCTGCCTGGATTTTTGTTTTTATTTAACAGCTGTCAGCTTAGGCAGAGAATGGCTCTTCAATGAATCGGAGATGTTGTTTTAAGATAGTGAGGGGAGAGAAGTATCTGGCGTCTGGGGTTTGTCGGTCCTTGGTTTAAAGTGAGCTGCTGTTGCTGGCTTTCTATTGTTTTAGGATCTTATTGGTTTGTTCCGGAGATCTAAGGTGGCTGATGTTGCTGTTGATAAAAATGCCAACAGGTTTAGAGGTAAGATTTTTGTCCTGGGCACAGGATTGTATCACATATACTAATTCGTGCCCTCACATTTTAGAAGCCCTTCATGACACTCATGGTTACATCTATGGTTACACAGGAGGTGTCACTACAGGGACAACTGTATTCCCGGATGCTATCCTGCATTGGTCGCGCCATTGACCACGTCCCTACAGCTTCTGAACATGGTGCCTTTTGGGAGGATTCTAGGTGTGGTGCCGCACTTTCTGTATGCAGCAATGCCTGTGAGTATCCGCAGCTAGTGAGGTAGTTATCTCTCCTTCCCACTTCCCATTTTTTGATTCCTGTCCAAAGACAGTTACCATAGAATTTTTATACTTTTTTACAGATTTACACATGTCCGCTCCTGATGAATAGATACCACTCCATGAAACGCGTCAAGCTTTTGTACCTGTTATGTTTTTATCGATCATGTGTTTACTACGATATACTCAAATGATGCTATGTTTTCAATGAATGGGAAGCTATGAGATGTCCTAACCTTTCATTATGACATGTACTATCTTGCAATCTTCTATGTATATAGATGAAATGCTGTGATACTAATTATCAATTTTTTACCCGTTTACTCTGATTATTTTTAATAAAATACTGATCATATACATACAATTGCGTGCCTCATTCAAAGTCCCACCCCTTTTTCTTTTAACTCACATGTTGTTAGGGATGGTGGCATTAGAACCTTTGGGTCTCTGCCTCAATTAAAGTCCCACACCCCTTCTGGGGGGGGGTTCTCTCCTTTTGCTCGAATAATTAGGGATGGAGGCACGCAATATGTATATTATCATATCAGCTGGATTTTCCATGCATGATCAGTAATCCAGCGATCACAGATTATTGCATAGTTGCCCTACATGTTTCTGCTAACACATGGATACATCATACATATATATATATTTTTTGGCACATCCAGGATCCCATCATCATCCAAGGATGTTTAGTTACACACAGCCTCTGGATGCTGGTCTCCTGTCATACTATGCAGGTTGTTCTGCAAAGCTTGGTTCCATGGGTTTTCTACCCACATCACTTCTGGAGCTGCGATGCACTCTGAGGGCCCTTTCCCCTTGGGGTGGGCAGATACCTCCGCACAGTGCATCGATGTCACATTTTCATTCCAGCGTGGTGTAGCTCACCCAGCGCCTCCGTGCTGTCAGTTGTTTTCCATCTGCATCCCATATGAGGGGGTTTGACGCCGCATGCCATGCGAGTGTTTCGCTCGGCTGTTGACGCCTCCTCCCCCTCCAGCATGCTTTGCGTGACGTTCGGTGGGTGTGCATGGCGCGCACCATTATAGGCTCATTTGGGACAGCTGATCTCTCCTGATGGCCTCCCATGTGAACACTCTTCATTTTCAACCACGGCTTCACATGTCATCACCAGGTATTCCATTGCCTAATTACCTCTTCTCTCCTACTTCACCACATCCCTTGGGTGTCCATCTCCTGATGGGCCCCCCTTTCTTTGCTTGGCATTTTTGCCTCTCTCTATCCTTACACTTCATGTTCAGGCTTCACTATACACGTGTATGCTATTGCATCCATCCTGTCTTCTAACTGAGCACAGGATTGTATCAATTTTTTACCCCTTTACTCTGATTATTTTTGAATAATATACTGATCATATACATACAATGGCGTGCCTCATTCAAAGTCCCACCCCTTCTTCTTTTAACTCACATGTTGTTAGGGATGGAGGCAAGAGAACCTTTGGGTCTCTGCCTGATTTAAAGTCCCACACCCCTTCTGGGGGGGGGGGGGGGGGGGG
>BLSH010345918.1:292604-316819 GCA_018402905.1 Glandirana rugosa | reverse complement strand
GGGGGGCACTCCGACATAAACTACCCGTGTCCACTTCGACATAAACTACCCGTGTCCACTTCGACATATACTACCCGTGTCCACTCCGACATAACTAACCACGACCACTTCGACATATCTTGGCTGTCATGTGACAGCCAAGGAGCCGAAAAGAAAAAAAAAAAAGAAAGTCAATGTACCGGCGCCACCTGTA
The DNA here is from genome assembly GCA_018402905.1 of Glandirana rugosa. Classification (NCBI taxonomy): domain Eukaryota; kingdom Metazoa; phylum Chordata; class Amphibia; order Anura; family Ranidae; genus Glandirana; species Glandirana rugosa. Next base: position 316,626 of record BLSH010345918.1, on the reverse strand, counting down.
GGTGGGCGGGGTTGATTTTTTTTTTTTTTTCGTCTTTTGCCGGCGGGGAGGGGGCGCCCCAGCGCCCCTCCCACACCAGCCGCCGCTGCCTGTACCCATCATATACAGCTTCACCAGCGCCAATCAATACAGTCTCACCTGTACCCATCATATACAGCTTCACCAGCACCAATCAATACAGCCTCACCTGTGCCCATCATATACAGCTTCACCTGTGCCCATCAAATACAGCTTCACCTGTGCCCATCAAATACAGCCTCACGGGGGGTGGGGGCGGAGGGGTATTTGGCAGATCAGTCACTATTTCTATATACATTTGCAAATGGCATGTGATAATAAAATCTCATTATCTCAGACAGTGTCAGTTTTTACATGAATCAATGCAGAGCAGCCAGTGACAGATCAACAGTGGCCAGGTACCCCTAGGCGGCAGTGTGCCCTAGGCGGCCGCCTACTCCGCCTAGTAGTAGGCCCTGTCTACAAGCTATGGTGCCAATCATTGAAAATTGATCACACCTGATCAACACCTGATATACTGACGGCCTATCTCATTTCTTGAGACCCTAACAAGCCAGGAAAGTACAAATACCCCCAAATGACCCCTTTTTGGAAAGTGGACATTCCAAGGTATTTAGTAAGAGGCATGGTGATTTTTTTGAAGTTGTCATTTTTTCCCACAATTCTTTGCAAAATTAAGATTTTTTTTTATTTATTTTTCCCCATAAAATTGTCATTGTAACAGGTTATTTCTCACACACAGCATATGCATACCACAAATTACACCCCAAAACACATTCTGCTACTCCTCCTGAGTATGGCGATATCACATGTCTGAGACTTTTTCACAGTCTGGCCACATACAGAGGCTCAACATGCAGGGAGCGCCGTCAGGTATTCTAGGGACATAAATTACACATCTAATGTCATGATGACCTATCACATTTTTGAAGGCCCTGGAGCACCAGGACAATGGAATTGCCCACAAAATGACATGTGTGAGACTTTTACATAGCCTGACCACATACAGAGGCCCAACATTGAACTAGTGCCTAGTACCTTCAGACGTTGCACAACTAATATTTGCCCTAAGAACAGATTCTACCACCTGAGCTGTGGATCTCTGCAGCTCCTCCAGAGTTACCATGGGCCTGTTGGCTGATCCTCTGATTGATGCTCTCCTTGCCCGGCCTGTCAGTTTAGGTGGACGGCCATGTCTTGGTAGGTTTGCAGTTGTGCCACTCTTTCCAGTTTCAGATGATGGATTGAACAGTGCTCTGTGAGTTGTTCAAAGCTTGGAATATTTTTTTATAACCTAACCCTGCTTTAAACTTCTCCACAACTTTATCCTTGATTCCCCAGTGCCTTTCTCTACAGCCTTAGCTGCACTGGACAGAGAATGGATGGGAAGTGCTCTGTGCTGAATGGGAAATGTTCCTGTTCATTCACACACAGTTTACTATGCTTCAGTTATGAATGAACATAATGAGTGTTCGGTATTAATCACTTATTGTGCTTATTAAAGCCTCGTGCACACGATGCGATTATCATACGACCGCATGTCCAACTTTTCCCAAAATCGTCTATCCGTGATTTTGTCTAGCGTACTGATGGGAGTAAAGTTATCATTCGACAAATGCGAACGTAGTGAGGTGCTACAAGCGTATCAAGAGGAAGTGCAGTTGAATGTGAATTATGAATTACGAACACAGGGTTACACAGCCGAACACGTCCAGGTCGTTCCTGGGTTCCGAATATTCAAATTTGTCCTTACAACTTTTGTTTGTCCAACTTCTGTACAGATGAGCCGAAAATCGGACAACGCCTTGTCGGCAGACAAAAGTTTTCTAGTCTGCTCATACAACTTTTGTTGGACAATAATTGAAAATCGGCTGTCAAATGGAGTGTACTAACGGTCGGATTATCGGACAACTGGCTGTCGTACGACAATTTTCGGCTGATAATTGTGCCATGTGTACAGGCCTTTAGAAAAGGAAGGGGCTGGTAAATAAAGACATACTAACTGGCACCTTCTACTGCTCTCCATCCTGAAACGATCCGCCGCAGCATTCTGAGGGAGAGAAGGGAAGTCAGCAGTGCGGGGACATGGGGGGGGGGGTGCGCTGGGCAGCAAGGCCAATCTGTGCTGCACAGGGTGCTTAGGGACACCTGTCACACCCTGTGCGCATGCCTATAGTGTCCAGGCTGGGCACTAGAGGGAAACAGGCTCACTGGAGCTAGTGTTACAGAATGTCCCACAATGATACAGGCAAAGTTAGCCAGCACCTGGCTACACATACACTGCAGAATAATACAAAACAGATTATGAAAGCTACACAGACATGAACTATGCACAGCAATGGCTCTGTATTTCAGTCAGGGTAACGCGTCTCTACAAGATACTATTGCGACAGAGTCCAACTACGAATCACTATTTCAATATAACAGCAAAGAACACAGCTACTGGCAATTATCCTCATAGACAGCATCCCTCACAGCAAAGCCACAATAGCTCTGGTGACACAGGTTAACAGCTAGAGGGATCCAAAGCTCAAGGATGAAGCAACATCCCACTGGAACTGCACTACTCTGGTAGCAATTAAGTAAGTGTTCCCCACAGTAGTTGGGCCTTATGGAGAAACTGCATTCTACGGGTATCCTGTCTGGCTGCCTGCACACCACTTCTGACATCAAAGGGTCTCGCACCTGGCTGAAGATCACTTGCCCAGCTACCTTGGCCTTATCAAATGTGGCCTCTCTGAGCTGCTGATTGAATGAAGGAAAGAAATGTATCATCTCTGGGCATGTCTCCTAGATTGTAAGCTCTAACGATCAGGGTCCTCTGATTCCTCCTGTATTGAATTGTATTGTAACTGTACTATCTACCCTTATGTTGTAATGCGCGGCGCAAACTGTTGGCGCTATATAAATTCTGTATTATAATAATAATAATGTCAGGGAAACCAAAGAGTTGTGGGAAAATTAGTTAAATATTCTTTCACCTGCATCTGAGTATGGTGAGTTAATGGGCACTCTGCCACACTCCACCCCACTTTAACTTTCTGTCCCTGGCAGGTTTGCAGACCATTTAAAGGTGAGCAAATGTGAGTAAATGTGCATTTATCTACAGTTTCTTATATAACAGATTATTTTCTGATCAGCAGGTTACCAATTATAGCAGGCAGTACATCACTCTTTCAATCGATTATTACCATATTCCACATTGATCTACTGTAATGATGTGTACTAATGCAACACCAAGCAGACATATGTATATAATATAAAGTAAAATGATAACAGGTTCTTAGAAGTAATGTTAGAAAGACAGCCTAATCTATCGAATGCATTATCTCTGTTCAAAGGTTCTCACAATATTAGTAACATATTTATGAAATTATAGTCATTGTCATGTTAAAGAAACTGAAGACACATTTTCCTAAAGCACAACTCTAGGTGCAAGGATTTCAGTTATCTCCCACGTATATATTCTGCCTTGGTTTGTTAGTTTTCAGTTATTTAAATTCAACAATGATCATTGTCTGGAGATCTTTGGGAACAAACATCAATATGATTTTCATTGTAATGACCTACCCCTAACATGTATCCTAAACTTCACACCTAGTTTTATCCACTCCCTTTTTCCTAACACTTAAAGAGGTTGTAAATTCTTAAAAAAAAAAAAACCTGTAAGACTTCGCATACTAGCTCATTATGAAATACTTACCTTAGACCGAAGCCTTCCAACGGCGCCTACACACCACTGAGACGGCATACATCTTTTACGGAGTTATTTCCGGGTTCACGGGCTCCAGCGCTGTGAGTGTCCGGAGCCACAATGACATCACTCCCGCGCATTCGCGCGGGAGCCGCCGTTCACGGAACAGGGCTCGGAAGGAAAGGCACTCGCGTCCGTTCCTTCAGAGCGCATGTGCCAGTGATGTCACTGGCTGCATGTAATGTAAATATGTCCTAAACGGTGCACGTTTAGGAGATATTTACATTACCAATAGGTAAGCCTTATTCGAGGCTTACATATAGGTAAATGTCTGCAGAGGAGGTTTACTTCCTTTTCAACCTAACCTATTTGGATTTCGAAAGATAATTTAGATTTTTCGTAAGACAAAAGCTGGATGTGCAGACTCGTAATTTTTTTTTCGTACGGCAACTCAATGTCTGATTTTCGTATCATTAGTACGGTTTTCGTAAGATCACGACTACGCATGCTCAGAAACTAAAAAATATATACAAAGCTATTCAACACATTACGTCACTTCTGATGTTGAATTAGATCGTACAAAAATTTTCGTATTGTTATTACGCTCTTCATTTTCGACATGAGACAAGTATCCAACAAAAAATGGACATTCGTTTGTTGTCTGAAATTCGCATCGTGTGTACAAGGCTTTAGTGGCTTGCATTGATATTGCATTAAGAGGAGCAATAAAGCATAACTATCACATAAAGGTAGCCATACATGGTCAAAATCCGTCTGGTTCAGCAGGGACTGTACAAATTTCGATCCATGTATGGGCACCCTGGCAGTGCAGAAGTCAGTCTATTGATCGACTTCTGTACAACCACCATGTTGCATTTTATGCAAACAATCAGTGCCGCTGGCTATAGCCGGCAACGCTGATCTCTTTGTTCTGATGCTGAGAAAGGCTCCCCGCTGTCAGAACACAATAGCACAGTGGGAGTGATTCCCCCATCTGCATCAAATGTGTGGATGGTGGAATGGGCACTTTTTTTGTTCAACACTAAAGCAGGAAGCAAAGACTGTATCTAATCAACAAACATAGCTGTTGCCATGTACATATAGGTTTACAAACTAGTGATAGAAACAAGGCTGCTAAAATATTAAAGTGGTTGTCTACCCACAAAAAAAAAAACTGTAAGGCAAAAGCATAATGAGCTAGTATGCACTGCACACTAGCTCATTGTGAAATACTCACCTTAGAACGAAGCTCCTGCAGGGCTAGGACCAGAGGGAGCGGACATCTTCACTATGTGGCTTCTTCCGGGTTCGCGGCTCTGGCACTGTGAGTGGCCGGAGCCGCGAGACGTCACTCCCATGCATGTGCAGGAGCCTGTCTTTGCAGTGGACTTTCTGGCAGAGTCCGGCGCCATGCGCCGGGCCATCACTGCGCATGCGCCATGATGTCAGCGGCTGCATTGCAAGTGGAATATCTCCTAAACCGTACAGGGAGGTTAAAGGAGCCATTTTACCTACAGGTAAGCCTTATTATAGGATTACCTGTAGGTAAAAATTACTTTAGGGGGTAGACAACCGCTTTAAAGCAGAACTAAAGACAAAACTTAATTTTTTAATTTTCGATAAAGTAATGGAGGATTATAAGCCATTACTTTTCTTTGTTTCGTTTTTTTTTGCTATCTGCATCCCATAGGGGAGATTTGCCTTTTACTTTCTGTCCTGTAGCTAAAACATGAAGTGAGAGAAAATCAAAAACTTAAAAAAAGTTTTGCCTTTAGTTATACTTTAACTTTTGTTAATAAGACTAGAAGGAAATCAATACTGTTTGCTCTCATACCCTGCACATTCTTTTTCGCCGTAGTTCTATATTGCACATACGGTTTACTCTCATACCTACCACACTCCTCATCGGCACATACTATCCATTCTAATATTGTAGATCTGTATTGCGTATACCCTCTTCTCTCCTCTTCTGCACATACAAATGCCTACTCTAATGCTAGGTGCATACAATCAGTTTGTTTTTTTCAGTTCAACCCAGCGGGCATGAGAGGAGCTCACTATGCTAACTATCCCACGTTAGTACAGTGATCTCCCCGGTGAGCTACTGTGTTCTGACATAGGGACTGCCCTCCCTGCCAGAACACTCCGTCAGCGCTCGCATGCCATTGGCTGAGAGCGCCGATCAGATGCCAATCGGCAGATGTTTTTCGGACAGGCCCCTTCGGCAGAAGCCAGACGTTTGGCCAGCTTCTGATGGACAGGCTGCTGTACACATGGGCAGAACGTTAGCTGGTTTCTGTTGGACCGGCTGATGCTGGCCAATATAGAGGGCTTGAGGCTTCATGCACACTGGTTTATTGTAAATGCTGTTTCTCCTCACAGGAGAAAATCGGCGTTAATAACTCCCCTAAGCTGATTTTTTTTAACCAGTTTAGGCGACATTAGCAGAGTTTAGCAGCCTTTGGTGTTTGGGAGTTCATTTCATCAGCCAGAATTTTAATTTATTCTGGCCATTGAAAGGAGTAAATGCTGAAGTGCTAAATATGCCTAGCTTTTGTGCATAAAAAATGCCAAATGCGTCTAAACGTGTCTAAATGCACCTAAACGTTAGGCACATTTAGCACTTCAGCATTTACTTATTTCAATGGCCAGAATTTTGGCAAAAAACACCAAAAGCTCATAAATGTGAGTTTGGGAGCAGCAGTGTGCATGAGGCCTAATACTCTCCATAGTCCTGTGTTACACATACTGTCTGCTCTTATACCCCCACACTCCTTTTTGGCACATGCTGCCCAGTCTAATACCCTCTGTAGTCCTCTGTTATACATACTGCCTACTTTCATACCCCCATACTCCTCATAGGCACGTACTGCCCACTCCAATATTCCCTGCAGTCCCGTTTTGCACACACTCTTTGCTCTCATACCCTCCTCACTCCTCGTCTGCAAATATTGCACAATATAATACAATCCATAGTCCTGTGTTGCACATAATGCCTGCTCTCATGCCCCCACACTTCTTTTTGGCACATGCTGCCCAGTATAATACCCCCTGTAGTCCTCTGTTATACATCATATCTACTTTCATACCCCCGCACTCCTCATCAGCACATATTGCACAATATAATGCTCTCCATAGTCCTGAATGGCATATACTGTTTGCTCTCATACTTTCAACTCTCCAATTCTGCACATATTCCCTACTATAATACCCTCTGTAGTCCTCTCGTTTACATACTCTCTGCTATCATACCGCCACACACCTTATCAGCACATACTGCCCACTCTAATATTATCAGTTGTCCCATATTGCACATACTCTCTGCTCTCTTATCCTCTTCCCTCCTCTACTGCACATATTGCACAATTGAATACTCTCCATAGTCCCATATTGTTCTCTCCTGCGCATACTGTCTAATGTTATACCTACGTCACCCCTGTTACATAGTTACATAGTTACATAGTTTGTCAGGTTGAAAAAAGACACAAGTCCATCCAGTTCAACCAAAAAAAAAAAAAAAATGTATATACATATATACACATATACACATACAACCAAATAATCCCATATACAATCCTTCACCCACAGTTGATCCAGAGGAAGGCAAAAAACCCCAGCAAAGCATGGATCCAATTTGCTATAACGGGGGGAAAAAATTCCTTCCTGATTCCCCGAGAGGCAATCGGATTCACCCTGGATCAACTTTACCTAAAGATGTTGGTACCCAGTTATGTTATTTACATTAAGGAAAGAATCCAGGCCTTTTTTAAAGCAACCAACCGTGCTGGCCAAAACCACCTCTGGGGGGAGTCTATTCCACATTTTCACAGCTCTTACTGTGAAGAAACCTTTCCGTATTTGTAGATGAAATCTTTTTTCCTCTAGACGTAAAGTTCACAGAGTACAGTACAGATAATGTTTTTTTTTCTTATGTAGCCATGTGCTCCTTTAACCTCCCTGGCGGTATTTCAGATTTTTGGTGCTGAAAGCGGTACGATTATTTTGCATGAAAATTTGGCATTTTATATTGTAGGCCTGTAATTCTTAGGAATAACTCACTTAAATCTATCCAAACAAGAGTCTAGTAGACATCCCGGGTATGAAAAAGTTTGAAAAATGAAATCATAAATTATAATATAATAAATAACTAAAAATAATTATCAAAAAGAATAACGTAATAGTAATAAAATTAATTCAATAATGTAATCAAACAAAAACGCAGAAATTTGCTCAGTTGCAGAATTGTCGCTGTCGTCACTTTCAGTTTCTGATGATAAATGTCCCCAAAAATCAGTATCACTCAATTCTGCAAATGATTCTTATTTACTATCGGTGTTTTCTAGCTGATCAAAAACCACTTTTGACGTAAAGGGACACTTTTTGGTTGCTATGGACATTCTCATGTTTCCAGGCAGAAAGAATGACAAATATAATATAAAAGTGCATGCAGGGCACTGGGCAAACCACTAGGGACAAAGGGGATGTGAAATGATTTGATACAGTAATGTAATCTATAAGATTACAGTGTACTGTATGTGCTGTGTGTGTTTCACTTTTTGAATTTCCCGACGGTCTCCGTCCCCGTGCGTTCTCGCAGGGAACGGAGCCCGGCACACAGAGTCATCTGGCGGCGCACACAGCCCGCAGACACGGCGGGGGACATCGCTGGATCTAGGGGACAAGGTAAGTAGCGCTGCCTGGATCCAGCAATGCAATCCCAAGTGTGGCTCTGGGTTACCGCTCTTGGTACTGAAAATCCACCCCGAGCCACACTCGGGATTACCGCCAGGGAGGTTAAAGAGGAAGTAAACCCTGATGGGGTTTACTTCCTCTGTATTACCCTGCAAAGTAGAAGCATAATGGGCTACTATGCATCACATAATAGTCCATTATGTGTCACTTACCTGCAAACGTAGCCTGCGATGTCCAGCGGTGTCCCTTGTGCAGACAGCGTCCATCTTCAGCCCCTCTTCCCCTTGCCGCAACTCCAGCTCTGTGACTGGCCTAAGTCGCGTGACGTCTCTCCCGCGCATGCACACGGGAGCCGCCAGTCACGGCACGATCTCAGTGAAGAAACGGCACGGAGGCCATTTCTTCACTGTGCATGTGCCGAAATGGCATCGGCACATCTAGTACACTGTATATCTCCTGAACTGTGCAGGTTTGGGAGATGTGCCTTATAATAGGCTTACCTGTAGGTTAAAGTGGTTGTCACAGGTTGACAACCACTTTAAGAGTGGCTGAAAGTTGTGGTCCACCTGCCTGCTGCCCTCAATCACACGTATTCCACACATCCAAAGTCACTGAACAGGCCTGTGCTTTGTTTTTGTTGTTTTATTTAGCGGTTTGAACTTGGATAGGGATTAGGGATGACTGTGGGATGCCCAGTAATTGAACATAGGACAACACTATGTACACCTCCGGTATATATACTTCTTCACTTCCAGCACACTACTTGCTGACCATTACACTTCTCCTGTACTTCTCTCCAGTACACTACTTGCTGACCATTACACCTGTCCTCCTGGTCTGCAGGGAAATTTATCAGACCTCTATATTACTTCTTCTTCACCACAGCTAGCACATGGTGAGGCCTGCTGCAGCTGCTGGCAAGGCCTCAGAACTATCCTTTGTGGGTGAGAGCTGTAGGTTTCTCTCACTGAAATCAGACAGCCTCTCTTGTGTGGCAAAGTACGTTGGTGCTAGCCAGGCCTTTGGATGAACTACTACTTCCAGCCCATCCTTAAGACCCATCCGGTCTGTCCTGTCGTCTAATGGCTGTTCTTCCCCTTGGTTGGTTCCTCCTGGCTTCCACATATTGCTCTCTCTCTCTCTCCCAGACTGTCCCAGCTGTCTCCTCCAACTCCCAGGGACCACCACTCGCCACTTATTGGTGGATTCCTTGAAAGAGTCTCCTTCCATGTAGACCTCAGCTGCTCTCCTCTTTCTCCTCTGCTGTTCCAAGAGCTCCCGCTGCACCCAAGCCCCAGGCCTCAGGTTCACCCCCCCAGAAGGGGGATCCCCTCCCGGGCGAGGCCTGCTCCGCAGCTCCTGACACCATCCTTACTCTTCTACCTGAACTTTCCTGACACCTGCTGGCAGATTGCTGTATTTAAGGAGGCCTGCCCCTGCCAATCCAGCTGCTGAATTGGTCAGAGTTCCTTTTCATACATCAGGGAGTGACACCTTCTCCTCCATTCCCCTTTCCAGAACTTTCCAAGCTCAAGGGCGAGGAATCTCCAAGGGGTGTTCCTTCCCTCTATCTCCAGCCCCTCCCTGAGCTATGGGGGCGCTACACTTAAAGCGTAAGATGACAATGATCTTCCCAGTCCAGTGTCTGCTATGAAGACCAGAGACTGAGGGAACATTAAAAAAGAAAGGGATAGGTCAATTAAGACTGTACCATGTAGCAGTAAATGGGAGGGGAAAACAGAAGGATCATACAGTACCAGATGCCACATAAACACGTTGCTATGACGCTAATCTAGCACTAGATGTGAGCATCAAAAAGTAACTCCACTTTTGAGAAAAAAAATAATCCTCTCTGGGTGATCTAGTACATTGCAAGGATTTTAAGAAACTTTGTTGCAGATTCCTACCATTTGTTATTTTGAAGAAATCTCTGTGTGTTTGTCTGTGTCCATATGGTAAGTGAATCCAATGGGAGTGGTTTTATAATTATCAACCAGCTGCTGCACCTGTAGGGCTCTAATGAGGAAAATTGCAGGGTCTGCATCCCTTTAGACATGATTTCCTATTGGGAGTATCTCACCGAAAATGACATTTATGTTGCAGGGGATGCCAGAAATCTAACTTGTATCTTAGAGCAGAGCAGACTTCTGGGAAAATCAGTGAGCCAATCGCACAAGCAGGAAGTGCTGTTTCTGGGGAGCATTGTGTACACATTCTGTGTGCAGAACACCTCCTAGCAGCCATATTGCATTGCATTTTCACAAAATTACAGCGCTGCAGATTGAAAAGAAAAGGTAATTTTAATAAAATTCAACCACAATATGATTTTTTATTATGCTTTATTTTATTTGCTATTTTTTACCCCCACTAAAGTACAGTTACCCTTTAATCAGAACTATAGTAACTTGAATGCAATACATAGCAATAGAAAAAAATAACATCACAGGTGGGATACAACAAATACTGCCCACTGATTGTCATACCCTCCACACTCCTCCTCTGAATATACTGCACAACATCATACCCTCTGCGCTCCTCTACTGCACATGCTACCCAATGCAATTGCCTTGCCTGTGCTGGCACACTTTTGCTAGTTCACTTAAAATAACATCAGTTATATAATACTTTGTCACAATAAGTTATTGTATCATTATGTGAAAGCATCAAAAATGAGAAAATTGGACATACCAACTCAGCAGAAGGTTGTCGCAGGAAATGGTTTTAAACTGTTGGCTAGTACTGTATTTATTGGACATGGGCATTGTGCCCTGCAATTACAAGTGATGATAGAGCAGAAATTTGTCTTCTTTTTTTCTAAAATATAGAAAAGCATATTGGCTTCTCTTTGAAGGAAAAACTTTAATTTGTCTTCTGTGAAGCCTCACAGTGAAATTACTAGACAAGATGTTGCAATCTATGGCTCGCAAGCGCTGATCTTTCAGCAACGCACTTATAATTTCTGGATCTGATATAATGCTGTGGGTGATTAACAGTTGGTTGGGCATATTTACAGTTTTAAGGTAGACATGCTCCAGTTTTCTCAATCAATGAGACTTATCAGAATACCAAGAACAGGATGCCAATGGAATGGTAATATACAGTATGTGTAAATGCATCATTAGTGTTCATTACCATCAACATTTTGGGAAGTCTAAAATTCTTGAAGGGTTGTTCTTTTTAACCTTTGAGCTGCAGATCAGCATCCGTATAGTGAAATAAATGTTATTGCAGTTTCAGTGATATAACAACTGTAGTTTCAAAATGGCAGGTAGTTTTGGTGCTTCGAGGAATTTCTAGTTTGTTTTCAGCCACTGCCTTCTATAACAGAGCCCAGGGCACGTACCAATTAGGATCACAGACACTAGAGCATGCACTGAGGACAGTCTCTCAAGCTCACTGCTTCCCATGCAACAAGGCCACTCTCCAAGAGGTACAATGGAACATCACTTAAAGTGTCACAAAACTTTGGTTTAAAAAGAAAAAAAAAATCTAGTATGTATGTATGCTGCTGTGATCCGACTTCCTGTTAGAGGGTGGCTATGTTCATTCTCCATGGTCCCACTTCATGTAGAAGCACAGCCACCCTCTTTTACTTGGACTAGGGACACTGGACTATGGGCTATGGGATTTGTAGTGTGTATAGAATTACCAAATTACCAAACGGCTCCTGCTGGGGTAGCACTACATGTATAAGAAATTTGATGTAAAAAAAAATATAATAACAAGTAGCATGTTAAAACACAAAGTAATAAATTACATTCCAGACTAACACTTCATGTTCTTAGCCCTGCTTGTGGCATCTTTGGTCTGGTTTCCAGCAAACTGCAACTTCCATAGGGATGAACAGTACATACCAAATGCATCTAAAATAAATGCATCAAAGATGAAATGCATTAAAATGCAAACATATTAATGTAGCCTAAACGGAAACAGACCAAAACTAACAAAAAGCAGGAGGTAGTTGGCAGCGAATAACTGCTGACGCAGAAAAGCATCCCAGCACCTATTGTGGTTTACCCACCTTTTGGTAGTAGATATTAAAGTGTATTAAAAACCCAAGAAAAAAATTATATTTTGCAGCTTACCAGGTCTTAGATGTGGTGGCTGTATTTGTTTTTCTTGTTTTATCTGTATTTTCACCTGGTGATCCTGCTACAATACAAGCACACTTCCTGTTCTAGGGTGACAACACTCAATTGTTGTACTGTATCTATGGAGAGGCAGCATTCAGGGGCATTGCTAGGTGGGGAAAAGATCAGGGGTTTCAGCCCGAGGAAATGCGCCGTGGCAAAAAAAGGTGTGGCTTAAACTAAATTGCAGGCGTGGCTTAAAGGGCGTGTCTCAAAGGGGGTGTGGTTCGAGGCTGATATGAATGAAGGATGAAGGGAGAAAGAAAGAATGAAATAAGGAGGGAAGGAAAAAGAAGGAAAGAAAGAGGGATGGAGGGACAGCAGGCCCAGATCCTACACCACAATAGCAATATGTGTATTCCAGGAAGTTTAACAATCAGCAGATAAAGATACTCCAAACACCTGGTGTTAGCGATTCAATCATCCCGGCACCATGGTGTCAGGATGATTGAAGCGCATTATTTCCTATATTACATTGTAATATAAAATGAAATCATTCAACTGACCACAATGCAGAATCAATGGGAGCCCTGAGCATGTCACTTGCCATGTCGCCTGCCATCAGATGTCATCAGGTGTCCCCAGCAGAGTCCCTCCTTCCATCAGGTGTCCCCAGCAGTCAGAGTGCCTCCTTACATCACAGGTGTCCCCAGCAGTCAGAGTGCCTCCTTACATCACAACAGGTGTCCCCAGCAGTCAGAGTGCCTCTTTACATCACAGGTGTCCCCAGTGGTCAGATTGCCTCCTTACAGCAGGGTCTCCCCAGCGGAGTCTCCACCACCATTACAAAAGACCAGCTTTCCTAAAGCATGTTCACTCCAAGAGGAAGAAACAAGAGACGGAGCCGGCCGGCCGCCCCCTTTCCCATAACAGGTCATAGCAGCAAGCCACGGAGCGGAGGTTGGCAGCAGCTCCACTTCTATTGGCAGCCGGCTCCGCCTCTTGTTTTATTCCCCTAGGCATGTGGCCATGCTTCAGTAAAGCTGGTCTTCTTTAAAATGGCGGATGAGACATCACCAGTGCAGGTACCGGACCTCTAGTGGCGGGCAGTTCTGGTGATTCTCCGGAGCGCTCAGGAGCCTCGGGGTAAAAATAGCCCTCTGCATGCCCGAGATCCAGGGCTTTTCGGGGGCACCCCACGGGGTTGTAGCCTGGTCAGCCCCTACCGATGCCTCTGGCAGCATTGTCACCCCATGGCAGAAAATTCTGGATATTGCTGCCAGAAGCCGAAACACATGAAAAACGGTGTGAAGGCACCACCAACACCCAAAGACCAATTTTCCGCAACTGTGTGACAAGGGCCTCAAATTTAAATTTTTTACAGCAAGGCCAATTCTTGCTTTCATCAAGAGTACCTCTATACCTCTATAAGGTTAAGGGGTGAAGGAAACACCAACACCCAAACACATGAAAAACGGTGCGAAGGCACCACCAACACCCAAAGACCAATTTTCCGCAACTATGCGACAGGAGCATCAAATTTCAATTTTTTACAGCAAGGCCAATTCTTGCTTTCATCAAGAGTACCTCTAGAAAGCCAGGGAGTGAAGGCACCACCGACACCCAAAGCCCAATTTTTCCGCACCTGTTACTTCTATCCAAAGTCTGCGAAAGAGACACCAGACTTTATCTAATAAAAATTGATAATCTTGGCCTGAGTGTACTATAATTTGGCTTCTTCACGTAAGGCTTGCTTACTGTGGTGCAAAAATGTGTTATTTCCATCCAAAGTCTGCCCAAGAGACACCAGAATGTATCCAAAAAATCTCTAATCTTGTTCCAAGTGCATTAAATTGTGGCCTCATCATACTGACTGCCTCCCCAATCTGTTGCTCACAAAATAAAGAAAGCTTGCAGGGAAAATCACATGTAATTGGTTGCGAACTACTTTGCGTTTGTGTGCATTTAGACACAGCATTTTTAACTGTGTGTTGTATATTTCTTCATCCACTCTTCTAGCTCCACTGCAATACATTTACCTGTGTACACTTGCCCATGCATTTATATGCGTTTACAAGCATATAGGTGTAAATTACTCCAAAATACTCAGGATTTGGGCAGTATGTCATTAAACACTGCTGTAGATTAGCAAGCTAAATGCCGCTATGCTGCATGAACACATCCTGAGTACAACAGATTGTTCAGAAAAAAAGCCACACCAATCTGAAAGGGCTTTATGTATCCATGTGCATGAGTCCTACTAGTTGCCTGGCTGTCTCCAGCTTTATTATGTTCTAAGAGACTGACACAGAACAAGCACACATATTAGAAAGAAAGTAAAGCATGAACCTTTCATCTGCACACTTGCACTGGGTCAGTGTCTTGGAGATCATTACATTAGGATAGCAGCCAGGCAACTAGCATTTTCAGTATAAGAGTTCTGCAATGGCAACATCCACATTTATTCAATACAGGCTTTCTTAGGGAGGACGATGACCAATTATAAAACTTACAGTACCAATAGTGTGAAAGTAAAATTAAAAGGTAAAACTTTTTTTTGTTTTGGATACAGTAAGGGAGAGAGTTATAACCCGTTAGGATTTTTTACTACCATTGTCCCGCTGGGTAGATTTCCTTTCACTTCCTTTCCCATGGTCACAACAGGAAGTGAAGGGTAATGAGTGAGAGAATCCTAGGTTGTCACAAGGGGTCCCCAGAACTAGTGTCCCTATTGGAAGATTTCCCAACTATTTCTGTTCTGCTGACAACTAGTAATCTGGGATCTTCTTTCACTTTCACAAGTGATAATGGTAAAGATGACAAATAGTGAACTTCCCAGGGACACAGACAGCAATAAAAACTCAGGTGTTTTAACCAGCTTCCGACCGCCCACCGTGGATTGACGGCGGCAACTTGGCTCGATATCGCATATCGCCGTCACCTGACGGCGGCTGCAAGATCGAGGATCGTGAGTGTGTGCTTCCGGGGGCGCGCCCGTGTGCTCACTGTGTAGCGGGGGAGCCAGGGAGCGGGTAAGGTGGATTTGATGTCCGCCGGCTACCCGCGATCACTCCCCCGCAGTGATAGAATGGGGATCCATGTATGTAAACACACGGATCTCCATTCTGACAGGGGGGAAGGAGTGTGATTGCATGCTTCCTGTATATGGGAGCAGCGATCGCTCTCCTCCCCCAGTCAGCCCAGCCCCCATACAGTTAGTAACACTTCCCAGGGAACACAGTTAACCCTTTGATCGTCCCCTAGTGTGTCCCCTTCCCTGATGGTGACTTTTATACAGTAATCAGTGCATTGTCATAGCACTGATCGCTGTATAAATGTCAATGGTCCCAAAAAAGTGTCAAAAGTGTCCGACATTTCACTCGCAATGTCGCAGTCCCCGCTAAAAATTGCAGATCGCCGCCATTACTAGTAAAAAAATGTAAAAAATAAAAACCCCATAAATTAATTCTCATTGTTTGTAAACGAGGCAACTTTTGCGCAAACCAATCAATATACGCCGATTACGATTTTTTTCTTACGAAAAAAAAATGAGGAAGAATATATATCGACCTAAACTGATGAAAAATTGGGTTTTTTTCAAAATTGATGCTCTTTTTCTGTTTATAGCGGTGATCAGAAGTGACACAGAGGTGATCAAATACCACCAAAAGAAAGCTCTATTTGTGGGGGAAAAAAGGACGTCAATTTTGTTTGGGTACAACGTCGCATGACCGTGCAATTGTCAGTTAAAGCGACGCAGTGCCGAATCGCAAAAAGTGCTCTGGTCATAAAGAGGGAAACCCTTCCGGGGCTGTGGTTAATCCTTCTCTACTCTATCCAAAACTAAAAGAAAAAAAGTTTTGCCTTCAGTTATACTTTAAGTTTCTAAGAAACGTAGAACAAAATCTTAACACAAACATGTTTTCCTAAGGTAGAAGCGCCATCTTGTGGTCCTGTGTAGTATTACAACACAGGTATAAATTAATAGGAAGCCAGCAGAGTACCGTTGGTTAATCATTAGGTAAACGAATAAATATTTTAAAGTAATGCTTTTGTTTTCACATTTTTTTTCACATACCGCAGATAATACCTTTATGTAATGTGTCCTTAGGGCTATTTAATTTAACTGCACGTTGTAATGTGTCAAGCAAGACTGCAGTGAATCCCATTAAAGTGGCAGTAATGTCCGTGTGGTATGAGCTGTTTATTGCTAAACTGTTAAAATGACAAAACGTAATTCCTCATAGTTATTGGCTCTGAGTCACCGGCTACTTCAACACTGTTTTCTTGCAGACATAAATATGATTATGTGCTATAGTTAATATTAAATGTTCTGCAAGGCTTGTAATACTGGGGAAAATAATTTAAGGTATGGGGCACCAGGCAATCTCCCAAGCATATGAAACCGACAAAGACATTTTAGGTGAAATAAAATATTTATTTAGATGACAAATCCATAAAAACAAGTAACAGTTCTCTTTTATACTTTAGAAAGACCGGTACAAAGGAAGTTACATTTTATTAAGTGGAGTTTAGAATACCACAACAGTTTCACAAAACAATGGCTGCTATGATAAATCCCATTACTAACTGTGATTTCCCCAAATCTGTATACTTTATATTCACAAATTGTGTCAGCCTACGAGATTTGACAGCATGGAAGCTACATAGAAACTAATTGTAAACCCAATCACTAAAATAGCATATACAATTTAACATGATAAAGTAATTTAATAATTATACAACTTGTAATGTTATGTTATATGTGTATGTAATATATATATGATAGATCATTTAATATAATTTGTAACTTTAATTAACTTTAATCAATTTCTTGTGCAGGAACTTTCCCTGTTCTCCAATTGCACACCTGCCAATGGCAGCTGGTGCTTGATAATTCGGGGGGGGGGGGTCACCCCCAGAGACGGACATGATTGCAGGGAACAACCCCCCCTCGTGGGAGACGAACGGCCTCCTAACCTTAGGAGGCAGATGTCCTGCCTGCCTGGGATGACTGTGATCTCCCCTCCTCCCCCCTTCCCTGTCCAAACCGGGGAGTGCCGGGTGGTTGAGCCGCTGCGGGTGAGCCTTCGTGGTGGCTGGTGGGTCGGTCGGTCTTCCCCTTGCTTTTCCTCTGTCCATGCGTCTCCTCCCTCCTCCTCCTCCCCCTTGGCCAATAAGATTGCTTCTCCTTACGGGCAGTCGGGAAATAGCAAATATTGATTGCACTGCAGAGCACCCCAAGCCCACCCTTTTTTGAAGCCTATTAGAGCCTCAGGCTCTAATCATGTGCTTCAAAAAAAAACACACCCCACTGGAATCCATGGTGCCCTGTATGTAGATTAGGGGCCGGATGCATAGATAGGGTGGGCCGCGCCCGTGCACCCCTGATGGACGGGCCGTCATTGAAACCTGCACTTTCACCAGGTCACATACTCTGCCAAATAAGCTTACAAGTGGCTGTGTCAAAATACATTGGCAAAATAAGAGTAATTCAGCTAGGGATTATACTATTATATCTATTTTAATGTATCTCAAATGTACAACCAAAAAAATTAACCTCTTTGCGTCCGCAATATAGCCGAAAGACGGCTACAGCGTGGACCTGAATTGCCGGGACGACGTCCATGAATGTCTTCCCGTGTACGAGCCACCTGAGCGCCCCTCTATTCTCAGCTGCAAACACACAGCTGACCTTCTAGCACAAGAGGGGTGGCAGCAGCCCAAAAGTCTCTAAGGTCTCTCAGCAGTCTCTACTCACAAAATGTCCAGTTGGTTGCCTCCTTCCAACTTCCAAGCAGCACTTTCCTCCAGTGTTACCAGACTAGATCTTCAGCAGACAGCCCCTCAGTCAGCTCTGTAGCTTCAGCATCCAGGCCCCCAGGTCACCCATCCCCAGGCCTCACAAACTGCAAGCACATGGCAGCACTGCCCTGGAGGGCATGTAAGATATTCTGACTCTGCTATCTGAATGTCGTGGCAGGAATTGAGTTGTCGTGGCAATGGGGGAGATGTACTAAAACTGGTGCACTCAGAATCTGGTGCAGCTGTGCATGGTAGCAATCAGATTTTAACTTCAGCTTGTTCAATTAAGGTTATGACTTCAGCTTTTTCAATTTGACAATAAAACCTGGAGGCCGATTGGTTTCTATGCAGAGCTGAACAAGATTTTGCACTCTCTAGTTTTAGTAAATAACCTCCTCTGTGTGAAAATTCCTGGAGAGCAGCAGGTTATAATATGCTGTAGCAGTGTAGCCCATCCATTAGGGGCACACCAGCCTCCATCCATGCGCCCAGCACCCTGATCTACATGCAGGATGGTGGACGCATGGATTCCAATTGGGGGTTTTCTTTTGAAGCACGTGATTAGAGCCAGAGGCTCTAATAGGCTTCAAGAAAGGGTGGGCTCGGGGTGCAGAGCACTGCACCCGAAGCCCACCCAGTTGTGTGACAATAGTGAATGAATATTTGCTATTGTAACACTTATTCTCCTCCTGGGCCAATCAGGAAGTAGGTCATGAGACCCTTCACCCGACTATCCAAAAGGAGATCTGATCCAGGAGGAGAAGGGAAGAGACGCAGGGAAATCGGGACAGCAGCCGTCCGCAGCCCTGAGAAAAGCCACCGCCCTGAGCGCTGCCAGCGAGTGAGGGTAAGTGCGGGACCCCGACTGACTGTGACCGACCTGGGGGGGGTGCCGCCCATGACCCGGCCAGCCAATCGTTTCTGATCAACAACGAAGCCTCTTGATCATGAGTAGCAACTTTACCATTTAAACGCATTATAAACCTTCCTACCTGCTACATGGGTTTTTCACTTGCATAAGATGTTCTTTGATCATGTAGTTTTATTGTGTCATTTGTTGCCCTGTACACACAGCTTATAGTAGAGTAAATCTTCACATTACTTTGTCAGCAGTTTCTGTTTGTGTTAAAGCATGGCACTGCACAGGTAAATGCCTGTAAATAACCATAGCTCCCGACTGTGCCTGATTTGGAGGGACTGTCTCTGATTTAGAGCTGTTCCTCTGTCCCTCATTGCTCCTCATTTGTCCCTCATTTTGGTCTGATGTATATAACTATATATAAAATGCACTATTTATCTATTAAAAAGTGTTTTCCAGTGCTAAGCCTTTCATCCAATTTCTAAATTGCTGCATTTGTACATTTAAAAAGCTAATATAAAGGAATAGTAGCGGTAAAAAAAGCACTTGTGAGATTAAGTAATATTTTTTTTTGTATATTTCTCCTTTAAGGGGAGTGGCAGGGGGTTTGTCCTATGCCTATATACTTTTGCTAATAGGCGTCCCTCATTCCCGTCTCAGAAAGTATGGAGGTATGAATAACCATCACCGACTGCCAGGAGATCTGGACGGAAGGTATCCATACACAGCATTGCTGGGTAGATTGGTTGTGCTAGACATGAATACAGCATCTTTGAAACTGCTGCTCTCCAGGAATTTTCACACATTGCCATGTCTAAAGAACTCAATTCCTGCCATGACATTGAGATGGCAGAGTCAGAGTTTCTTGCATGAGGCTTTAATCCACGGTTGCATTCTGTTTTGGGCCAGTGGTTCAAGATGGTGTTGAATGCAATGGCATAATTGTGTGGGAATTTTTCTTGGCTTACATTGGGCCCCTAAAAAAAGGAAGCTGCTGCTTCTGAATTGTTTTTAAAGGTGCATTCTGAAGATACCTGCTTTGTATATACAGTTCTTGTGAAGGGTCAGTGAACAAATGATAAACCTCAAAACATACATGTAGTCATCCATATTCCTATTGTGATAAGTTCCTTTTATACCAAATAAGCACTATATAAATGCAAGCATGCACCTTTTAGGCCCCATACACACGGGTGTGTTAAAAAAATAAGCAGTAACGTCGGGACCAATGTCAAGAAAAAATCATCGTCAAAAACGCATTTTCCTCTGTCTTTTGCATCGGCGTTAAAGCACGTTAGTGAGCGTCAGCGCTAAGTTGTGTTTTATTTAAAAAAAAAATTGCTATCTTTTAACCAGAAAACGCCGGTGCTAAAAACGCCAGTTAACGTCGCTACAGCGTTAATGCGCGTTAGTGAGTCTTTTGCCGGCTCAGCATCAAAAATGCTCTAACGCTGCAGCTTCAGAACGCGCTGGCCGTGGGTTCTGCTTTCAGCTCACTAACACAGACGCTATCTACAGCTCAAAAACATCAGCATTTTTATGGGGCCTATCAAGGAGTACCCATTGATAAAGTCACATGTTGATGACGAAACGCATCGGGGAGGAGCCTATCTGATGTCCTATTCGGTTTACCTATCCCACAAGCAGCCAGCAGCCGTGCATATCTGCCAAATACGGGATGTATGGGGATCGTTGCTCTGTCTTGTGTATAGCCCGAGTGTACCGGTGGTAGTACACTACAAAATGTGAGTGTAATCTTTTATCTTAAATAAAGTGATGAAAGTATACAGTATAGCGCTATGTGAGGCTTTTATTTTTTCATGTTCCGTGAACATACTGGGTATCAACCCACACGTCAGCCTACTGCCAGGAGGATTTGCCCCTAAGGGGACTGCTCTACTTGACCCAGGGGGTCAAGGTAGGAGGTGAGAGCACAGGAGTGGTGGTGACGGTGTGTGTATGCACTCTTAAGTACTGTTTTTTGAGTGGCACGAGCACTTTAGAATTGGATCTGCTGCGAGATCAAGCAGAGGATATCACTGACCAAGCACGGCATTATTAAGCACTTTATAAATATATGGACTTGTTGCACCTTATTCACTGATTGACATTTAGGCTGGATTCACACCATTGCGGTGCGAATTCCAGCCTGTCTGTTGCTGAGAAGGGGCGGAGCCGCCATTCGGCGGCTCATGTCCGTTCTCGCAGCGCATCAGCTGCTCGGGGAGGGAGGGGGGAGGGAGGGGGGATGCAGCGAGGAGGGTTAAAATCCCTGCAAAATCGCTGTTCAATGCGGAGCACATCTCCGTGTTAGATGCGCTCCCATTGAACTCAACAGGTTGGGAATTCGCACCGCATTGCACAAAAATCGTGTGCGGTTTTTGTGCAATGCGGAGTGCGAATGCACCGCACATATGTGAACCGGACACATTGAAAACAATGTGTTTTCAAGTGTCCTGCGAATTGGATGCGGTTTAAGCCGCATCCAATTCGCATAGGTGTGAACCCAGCCTTATACATCCCTGGTTGTCTTCAAAAATGGGAAATGTCTATCCCAATGTCCACAAAAAGTTGACAAATCCATATCGCTTCTTGACATATGACGTATGCTGCTGCAATGTACTCTGCTTCAGTTGAAGATAGAGCGATAGTTATTTGCTTTCGACTAGACCAACTTATGTTTCCTTCCCCATACTGGAAGATGAATCTGCTTGTGGATTTGCTGGTATGTGCAGTCCCTGGTCCAATCAGCATCCACATATCCGACCAGTTTTTGATCTGATGTTGCTTGTAACCATAACTTCATCTGAATTGTTCCTTTGAGGTACTGCATCACCCTCTTCACTGCATTCTAGTCACACTGACAGGGAGCAGATACTTTCCTGCATAGTATGCCCACTGCTGCGGCTATGTCTGGTTTTGTCACAGTGGCAAAATATAGCAGCTTACCAATTGCTCTGCGATGCATGTCATTGTTGGGTAGCAAGATTTCTGTTTTAATTGCTCAGAGATTGGTTGAGAAGATAACTTCCATCTTCTTCTCTCTCTATTTGGATTCCCAGATAGTAGCTAATGTTTCCAAGCGCTTTGATTTCAAAATGTTCCTTCAGCTTGTGAACTAGCTGATTGTAATCCCCTTCTTGTTCAAAACAAGTTATAATGTCATCAACATAGATAAAGATGTACATCCATCTGTCTGCTTGATTCTTGGAGTAGAGACACTTGCATGCTCTTCTCAGCTACAACGCTAAGAAGTGCTCTGATGGTGGAGTGTTTTACGACGGGAGGGAATGTTTCATCGTAATCTTCAGCGAATTTCTGGGAGGAACCCTTAGCAACTAATCTGGCTTTGTATTTGTGGATATTCCCCTCTGTGCCTGACTTTACTTTGAAAGTCCACTTACTTCCTATAATCTTGTGGTTAGAAGGGAGCTCTGTGAATGTCCAGGTTTTATTTTCTTGTTCTGACTCCTGCACAGGTTCTCCTTGGTCGACCTATTCTTCCGGTTTATTGGGCATATTTGCTTCACAGCTTTCAGGGATCAGTGTTTCTGGTGATGGGCTCTCAACAAAATAAACATTACGGCTTATTGTCACTTTGTCAGACTTTGGGTGTAGGATTCTGTAACCCTTAGTTTGCTTGCTGTAGCCTACTAGAATGCCCTTGATGGCTCAGTTCTCCAGCTTGGATCGCTTTTCACGTGGAATATAGGCATATGCTTTACATCCAAACACTCTGATGTGCCCTATGCTAGGCTTTGATCCATGCCACATCTCGAATGAATTAAATTTAATGGCTCTTGAGGGTAGTCTGTTCTCTAGGTAGGTTGCAGTCATGACTGCTTCTCCCCAGTACTTGTGAGGTAGGTTGGCATCCAACAACATGCACCTGGCCATTTCTATAAGAGTGCGGTTTTTCATTTCTGCTACACTGTTTTGCTCAGGAGTGTATGGTGTGGTTGTCTGGTGTATTATTCCTTGTCTCTTTACTTATGATGCCACTTATTTGCTTATGTATTCTCCCCCATTGTTGGTGCTTACTATTCCTGGCTTGCTATGGAAATTTGTTGATAGACATGGCAACAAACTCTTGAAGTTTCTCTGATGTTTCATTCTTGTGTTTCATCAGATAAGTAGTTGTTTACCTGAAGTAATCATCAATGAAAGTCAGTAGGTATCTGTTCTTGCCTGATGTGGGAGTTTTCATTGGACCACATAGGTCACTGTGTATGAGCTGCAGGGCGTGGGTAGTTTTTCTTTGAGAAGCCCGTGGAAGGGGAGCACATGTAGCTTTTGCTTCAATACAGCACTTGCATTTCATGAGCACTTTGCAAGGCTTTATTGTCAAATCTTCTAATAAGCCTCTCTTTATAATGTCCTGTACAGCTTCTGGGCTTCTGTGCCCCAGCCACCTTTGCCATAAGCAGCGGCGGCTGGTGTGGGAGGGGCGCTGGGGCGCCGCCTCCCCGCCGGCAAAAGACGAGAAAAAAAAAAAAAAAAAGTCAACCCCGCCCACCTACAGGTGGCGCCGGTACATTGACTTTCTTTTTTTTTTTTTCTTTCGGCTCCTTGGCTGTCACATGACAGGCCAAGTAAGTGAGCCTATTGGTCGGCCATTCACGCCTATGCATGTGCGCTTCTTCCTGCGGCCATGCATAGGCTGATTGGCTGCCCTGAGCCTCCGCTCAGGGTGATTGGATGAGGGGCCGGGGGCGGGTCACTGTGGCAGCGGAGGTGACTTCCGCTCCCACAGAGACCATGACCGCCCGGGGACGACGAGGGGGGGACAGCCGCTCTCGCATGCCGAACTCTGCAGACCCAGCGCGCTCTCGCATGCCGAATCTCTGCAAGAATCCTGCCTGCTGGATGGGGTAAGTGCAGGGG
>BLSH010345918.1:243164-282726 GCA_018402905.1 Glandirana rugosa | reverse complement strand
GAATACTGTCCCAGTCCAGAGACAATTCTGGTCTACTGATGACTACGGTTTACGAAGTGGTAATGCTCGATGAAAGGCCCCCACGAAATATACGTACGGGACCATAAAACCCCGGGAGCACTTGAATTTCACAAACAATGGGGTTGTAATATATAAGGACTATACACGGACGACACGGTACGTGATCATACCTTTTCATAGGACAAGAGAAACATAACGAAGGAAACACACTTTAGGGACCACAAGGACGGTCAGGTAGACGAAAGGGAAATTGGCCAAGGGGTGGCGCACGGCAGAAAAATGCCGTCATCACCCCCTCGGGACGCGATCGGCGGTTCCCCGTTCTTTCTCTGTAGCCGCTCATCGCGGCTCGCCGGCGGACATCGGGTCCGCCCGAGCCGCGGGCACACTCCCCAGGAGTGCAGCGGGTGCGCGCGCGCACCGCCGGCGCGCGCCCCCTGGTGGCCAAATGTGAATCGCCGCTTATTTACGGCAATTCGCGCAGGGCTCCCCCACTACTGCCGTAAAAAGACGGCACGCGGTGGGGAACCGGTTAAAGGGAAAGCAGATGGACTGGCAGGAACACCAGGGATTTCACACAAAGGAAGCAATACAAAGAGAACAGGATACTTTTCCATACTAGTGCATGGCACAGCAGGCACATATCAGGAATATATAATGTTGGGGTAACAAACACTTTAAGTTCACGAGGGCCCCAAAATACCAGGGCATGCATATAAAGCACCCCCGGAAAGTAGCTCGTAATGGTGAAGCATTTGGCATCAGTAGTCATCTGGTCTTAACAGAGACCTGACCCTGTCATAAGTGCACTTTAAGTAGGCATACACGGCACAAATTCAAAATCTGATACATTAAAAAAACAATAGAACCTTTTTTTGAAAAAAAGAAACGTAAACAATCGTGATTGCTTTTACAAACAGAGGTTGCTTTGCCAGGCATGAAATGTAATATTTGGACTGATTCGAACATGAAATGGTTTAATCCTTAGCCAAGAAAGTTACTGTTGGCACCCTATAAAAGCTCTATGTTACACATTCAATTCTTTGAAATGGTCCCATGTAGCACACAATGCAGGGCTGGCCTGGAAAGATCAGGCTCAAGCCATGTACTGTTCCCTAGCTAAAGAAAAATATTGTGAGGAGGGTGGGAGCTATGGAAAATGTTTAAAGCAAAGGATGAAAAATTACCAGAAGTTCATTAACTGTCCCCAAGTGAAAATAGTAAAATGAAAAGACTTTCATTTAGAACAATGCATGTATTTTCTGTACTCCGATTCAAATGACTGCTGAAAGTAATCGCCTTTGTTTTAAAATGACTGGCATTATCAAAATGCTTACTAATGATAGTAGTGGACTCTGGATTTCAGTGATAGTATTAAGATCTGTAATTTCTGCATAGTCAGACACAACCTTTCAAATTCCAGCTGACATTTTCCAGGACAGGTTTAAAGGCAGCCTGTCATCCAAAATTCTTACCATTAGTATGCTCCTTTCCACAGCCGATTTGCTTTTTTCATCAGACAAAATTTTTGTCGTACGACAATGTCACGTCTGATTTTCGTTCCATTAGTACGGTTTTCATACAAAAAAAATCGTACAACCGAGACTATGTGTGCTCAGAAAGGAAAAAAAGCTGCAAAAAATATTCAAAACATTATGTCACTTCTGATGTTGAGTTTAGGTCGAGCGCAAATTTTCGGATAGTCAGTACGCTTTACAAAGTCATGGACACGCGCTTTTGACAAAAATCAGAAGCGTGGTCGTACGACAATCGAACCCTGTGTACAAGGCTTAAGTCTAATGGGTCGGTGCATGGAGACAACAAAGGAATGACAATACTATCACCTTTATAGGCTAGCCCCTATGGGCCTTCCTTTCAAGCCAAAGTCTTGTCAATTTTATTAACCCATTAAACAGGTTTCCATTTTCAACTACACCAATCTGTCAACCGCATTTTTCAGATGCTTACCGGTTTTGAGTTTCAAAGGACATCTAAATTCAAGAACACTAGCTGCAATAGTTTTCTTTTCAGTGGCCTTTTCCTCTCTTCATCCAGTGATCCTGCCGGTAACACACTTCTTGTTATAATATTCACTCACTGCATTGTATCTATAGAGCAATGGTTCTCAACCCTGTCCTCAAGTACCCCCAACAAGCCATGTTTTGATAATTTCTGTTAGATAAAAGCAGGGGCGTTTCTAGGTGGCAAAAAGACCAGGGGCTCTAGCCTGAAGAAATGCGGTGCGCGTAGCGCGCCGCGTCGAAAAATGGGTGTGGTAAAAATGAAATAGTGGGCATGGTTTAAAGGGGTGTGGTTTTGGGGTGTGGCTGACACCTGAGATGAACAAGGGATGGGGGGAGGAAGAAAGAAAGAGATAGGGAGGGAGGGAAGGAAATAGAAGAGAACAAAGGAAAGAAGTTGGGATGGAGGGGCAGCATGCTCAGATCCTTCACCACAATACAATATGTGTATTTCAGAAAATTTAACAATCAGCAGATAAAGATTCTCCAAACACCTGGTGTTAGCGCTTCAATCATCCCGGCAACAAGGTTGTTATGGTGTCAGAATGATTGAAGCGCATTATTTCTATTATTACATTGTAATATAAAATTAAAATTATTCAACTCACCATAATGCAGAATCAGTGGGAGCCCCGAGTGTGTCACATGCCACTGTCGCCTGCTCCCAGATGTCCCCAGCGGAGTCCCTCCTTCCATCACAGGTGCCCCAGCAGAGTTCCTCCTTCCATCACAGGTGCCCCCCCAGCAGAGTTCCTCCTTACATCACAGGTGCCCCCCAGCACAGTTCCTCCTTACATCACAGGTGCCCCCCCAGCACAGTTCCTCCTTACATCACAGGTGCCCCCCCAGCAGAGTTCCTCCTTACATTACAGGTGCCCCCCCAGCAGAGTTCCTCCTTCCATCACATGTGCCCCAGCGGAGTTCCTCCTTACATCACAGGTGCCCCCCCAACAGAGTTCCTCCTTACATCACAGGTGCCCCCCAGCAGAGTTCCTCCTTACATCACAGATGCCCCCCAGCAGAATTCCTCCTTACATCACAGGTGCCCCCCTAGCAGAGTTCCTCCTTACATTACAGGCGCCCCCCCAGTAGAGTTCCATCTTACATCACAGGTGCCCCCCCCAGCAGAGTTCCTCCTAAGGGAGGGATAGCAGTGATGCGGGTGGGCAGAGAGTGATGATGTCATTTGTGCTCATCTGCCCCTCTCTCTCTCTCGGCTTTCAATGCAGCCGCTCGGCGGCTCCGTAGAGCCGCCTGCTCGCGGCTCTATCAAGCCGCTCGCCTGCGGCTTCAGTCAGGTCTCCCGCCCGCCGGGCGGGCGACTTGACGCCGCCATTAGGGGCCCCTCGGGAGGCTCGGGGCTGAGGGTGTGCCATTCGGGGGGCTCCAGCCCCCATAGCCACCCCTTGGCGACGCCCCTGGATAAAAGAGCTGTCCAAAATACCAAGCCATTGACTCTGATTTAAAGCCCCTGTGCAAGATAAAGGAAAACCTGCAAACATGGCCTGTTGGAGGTACTTGAGGACAGGGTTGAGAACCACTGCTATAGAGGACCAGGGTTGTCAGCCTAGCACAGGAGTTGCTAGGGCTAATGAACACCTCACCATCTCCTAAACTCTAAAAATGGGGGGGGGGGGGGGGCAGAGAGAACATGGCAAGGCTGATATCATTGTGTGAAATAGGCTGGATAGGAGAGTACCTTAGTTGCCAACATTTCAAAAACATTTTTAGAAACAATTTTTTTTGTTGTGTCCAGCAAGCCATTGTAGTAAGGGAATGTGTTTACCACTTCAGCCCATTCAGGCCATTTTTGCAATACGGCACTGCATTGCTTTAATTGACAATTGCAGGATCATGTGACGCTGTATAATAATAAATAAATAAAATTGATGTTCCTTTTTTCCCACAAATAGAGCTTTCTTTTGGTGGTATTTCATTACCTCTGTGGGTTTTTATTTTTTGCGCTATAAACAAGAAAAACCAACAATTTAAAAAGAAAAACAATATGTTTTACTTTCTGCTATAAAACACATCCAATAAAAAAAATAGTAAAAATCGAATTTTTCCATCAATTTAGGCCAATATGTATTCTGCTACATATTTTTGGTAAAAAAAATCCCAATAAGCGCATATTGAATGGTTTGCCCAAAAGTTATAGCGTCTACAATCTATGGGATAAATTTATGGACGTTTTATTTTTCTTTTACTAGTAATGGCAGTGATCTGCATTTTTTAGGCCTCATACACACGGACGTTTTTTGAAGCTCTCCATGTTAGTCAATGGCCCCATAAAAATGTCGGCGTTTTTGAGCTGTAGTTGGCGTCAGCATTAGTGAGCTGAAAGTTGAACCCACGGCCATCGCGTTCTGAGGCTGTAACGTTTTGTCATTTTTTGACGCCGACGCCGCAAAACGCCAACAAACGCCAACTAATATTGTACTGGCGTTTTCTGGCGTTTTCCAGCGTTTTTTTACGCCAACATTTTTAGGTTGAAAAATAGCAGAGGGATGATTTTTTTTAAAAAACGCCTATTGATGCCGACGCTCACTAACGCCGATGCATAACGCCAAAAAACGCTGTTTTTTTTTCCTTGACAACGGGCCCGACGTTTTGTTTATTTTTAAAGATGCGCCCATGTGTATGAGGCCTTAGTGGGACCGCGACATTGCAGCGGACAAATCTGACACTAAGTGACACTTTTTAAGGACCAGTGACACCAATACAGTGATCAGTGCTAAAAAATATGCACTGTCACTGTACTAATGATATTGGCAGAGAAGGGGTTAACATCAGGGGAAATCAAAGGCTTAAATGTGTTCCCAGGGAGTGCTTGCTAACTGTGTGGGGGGTGCTTTGACTGGGGAAGACAGAGATCCGTGTTCCTGCTTAGCAGGAACACAAGATCTCCATCTTCCTCTCTGACAGAGCAGCGATCTGCCTTGTTTACATAGGCAGATCACCGTTCTGTCTGCCTCAGGAATGATCTGCAGGACCAATCACAGCGGGAGCGTGTCGCCGGCGGAACGCGCGTGCCCCAGACCCAAAGAAATCACATACAGGTACATGATTTTGTGCTTAAGGGCCGCCCTGCCGCAGTATATGTACGTGGGACGATCCTTAAGCGGTTAACTAGGAGCGAGGCATTCATTTACAATAGGCGTGGTTCTACAAGGGGAATATTGTTATTCTGTTGTACTGTGTATACAAGAACATTTATCATAAGGACAGAAACACAGTCAAGAAGGTATTGTTCAATAGTAACATTATTTATGTATGTTTTTAAGCTAGCTACAACATTTATTCTGTATAGTCTATTTAAAATGCAATATTTCTTGCAGAGAATACAGTGATAAACACCAATTACACTGCAAATACATTTGTTATCAAATATTTAGAAAGCATCATTTGACACTGACCTTTCTGCTGAATACGGTGAAACCTGACTACTGATGAGTTGAAGGTTTTTGTAAGTGGCAAAAATTCTGTTTATTACAAAGACTTCCAAAGCTTTTTTTTCTGAAAGTGGAAAAAACCTTTATAAAGTATATGTATATTAAAACTAAGCACTTGTATATAAGGTTTATCATGTTAAATAAAATAAAAAAAATTGCTGAAGGTCCTTTTCCAGACACTTCCTAATATGGGGTGACAACTCTCTGTAACCAGAGCTTCCAATGGTGACTACAAGTGACACAGATTGTTGTCATCATCAAAAAATACACTCTGAGAAATGTGCCATATCCTAATTGTAGATGGAGCACCCAGGGAAAGGCTTTGTTTGGCCCTATGGGCACTGCTGCCTGGTGTGTGCTCTGCTTATAGAGAGATCCCTGGACACGACCTTTGGAGAAAGCATCATCAAGACCTAGATCAGTGGTTCTCAGCTCCAGTCCTCGGGACCCACCAACAGGCCAGATTTTAAGTATTACCTTGGGGAGATGCAGACCAGAATACTACAATCACTGAGCAGCAAATGATATCACCTGTGTTGTATTTCAGTCCTGCAAACCTGACCTGTTAGTGGGTCCCGAGGACCCGAGTTGAGAACCACTGACCTAGATGAAGGACTACCCTTGCAAATCTGGGGCACTTAGCATCTATGTATGTATATTACATCTCATAGATTGAATTGTTTCAGAACATGCTTATTAAATAGAAAGGAAGGGCATTAAAAGAAATATAACTCACAAAAAGAGATCAAAAGTTACAGTGCACTTGTCCAGAAATGAAAATGTCAGACATTTCCAACATTAGAGATTTGGGGACTGAGCAACAACAACAAATGACATCTTGTGGCTGATAAACAACTGCAAATATACACATAAAGTGCCAGGCAAATGGAAGTGGTTAGAACAAGTGTACAGTGTGATGATCTATCCCGTTCTGTGATATCATACACCTCATCAGCGTCCAGGAGTTTGTTTACATGTCAGTACTACGGTGGATGTAGAACTTGAAAGAGAAGTATGGCTAAACGCTTTTTTGGCTGTACTTCTCCTATGGATAACAGGAGTGCAGTTTGTACTGTACTCCTGTGACCCGTTTTCAGCTGACAGCTGGTTCAGGCTAGGGAAAGATCCCAACTTTACAGTGGATCAGCAGCTGGCTTAACCTCTCAACTGCCTTGCTGGGAGCCTGAGCCAGCCACTCCCTCCCCCTCCACAGCCCAGCACTCCAGTGAGTGCTGGAGCTGCAGAGCAGAGAACCAGTGAGTGACAGTCACAGCTCTCTGCTCAGAGCGGAGAGGTAGGACTGAGGGATGTTTGATTAGCAGTGCTTGATTGCTTAGTTCTCACTGCAGACATGGCGGGGGACAGATGTAGCATCGGATCGATCCTGCATCCACCAAGGTGAGTATAAGGTTTGTTTTTTATAGACCCCATACTTCTCTTTTTAAAGGGGTTGTAAACCCTCACGGTTTTTCACCTTAATGCATTCTGTGCATTAAGGTGAAAAACCTTTTGTGCTGCAGCACCCCTCCAACCATTTTCTTACCTGAGACCGATCGTTCCAGCAACATGGACGAGCACAGCAGCTCCAGCCGCTGTCTCGGGTCCTCGTTGGATAGATGACAGCAGCGGGAGCCATTGGCTCCCGCTGCTGTCAATCAAATCCAGTAACACAGGAGCCGGGGGCGGGGCTGAGTTCTGCTGTCTGTGTCAATGGATGCAGCAGCAGGACTTGGGTGCACGTCCGCACGAGTGCCCCCATGGAAAACGGCTCTCTGTGGGGGCACTCAAGAAGGGGAGGAATGCCACGGGGGACCCCAGAAAAGGAGGATCGGGCCACTCTGTGCTAAACCCTTGCACAGAGAAGGTAAGTATAACATGTTTGTCATTAAAAAAAAAAAAAACTAAGCTTTATCACTTTAAGTCTGTGGTTGCAAAACAGTTAAGACATTACAATCTGATATTACAATCAACTCTAAGATTATACATGCTACCATCTGATTGTACAATCCATAATAATAACTATACCTTGATACAACGCTAATAGCTTTTAATATTTTTTTTATGTTCATTGACAGATACAGCTCTCTACTGCCACTTGCAGGAGTTGGACGTATAAAGCTGCCCCTTGAGGAGCAGCAGGTTGTATTGGGTCCTTCTGTCATGCACTAGTGAGTATCAAAGGAGAAAGGACTATCCATAAACTGAAGGCCCTGCCTATTTTACTGGCCAGTAGGAATAAACGACTGTGAAGCAGTCCTGCCAGTATTGGGACCCTTACTCTGATGGAATGCTCAGCTGAATATGGTGGCGGCTAAGAGGCCTCTCACCACTGATTGTATTAGTCCTTAGTCAGTCTTAGGCCAGAAAATGAGCCCCCTCTCAAGCCAGCAAAAGATGAAGGTGGCCATTTCTCAGTAGCTCGGAATCTCCTGATGCAGCAGTCTTAGTGATGTAGCAGGTCCACTGGCAGTGGCAGTATTAGCTTGTGGTCAGAAAATACATTAGCAGCCCAGTCCGTGGAGCACAGAACTGTGTTACTCTTTGTACAGCAGTAACATCAAGTACAGTATATGGCCTTGAACACTCTTCAGCAGCATCAGCACTCATCCCACAGTCTCTCCTAGAAGCAGCAGCAGTCTCTCTGGGCATAGCAGTGTCAGGTCACATGACAGCAGGTGACAGGTGAACACCGCTTGGTTTAGGGGACCCTTAGCTGACTGCCGCGAATGGAACTCTGGGTGGTGATGGAAGCAGGACCACAGGAGCACTGACACAGATTTACAGGGAGCTAGAGCATAGGTTTCCCCAGGGCATGGAGTGTAAGAGCCAGCAGGTGTTCACCAGAGCCTCTGGTGGCGAGGATGGACTTGGCTGCAACTGGCTCCAGGTCGCGGCCCACAGGGTCTCCCAGCTCATGGGATTTTAAAGATGTGAGAAATTCATAAACAGACACAATGCATATGTATAAGTAAAAAAGTTTATTTGAAATGTATGCTACAGTCATATTGGACACACAGAATAGAGCATGAAGTAAAGGAACACTGATCCAGGAAAGATCCAGTTAGATTTATTACCAACTTTGGTTCACAGTGGCCAATTGTCAAAGAAGTTATGTCAAGACATTGGCCAACTCTGACCAAATGTCCCGTCATAGCGGGGATTGTTGGTGACTACCCTCACATGGTAACTAGAAGAGCTCCAAATCTTTCTGACCTTCTAACGAAATCAGAATATACTCCCACAACAAAAAATACATGGCTGTCTAATATACCACGCACTAAGGGTATGTTTCCCTGTGGCCATTGCCAGATTTGCAAATACGTTGAGAGAACAAAAGAATTCACGGACGTGGCTTATAAAAAAGTTTATAGGATCAAAAGTCTGATAAATTGTGCCACCACAAAAGTGATTTACAGTCTCACTTGTCCGTGTAATAAAATGTATATTGGCAATTACGTATTCGCATTGGGGAACACCTGAGTGACATTAGACGGAATGAGCCTAAGAGCAATATTGCCGAGCACTACTCTATTCATCATGGAGGAAATCCAAAAGGCACTACGGTCAAGGGCATGTATGCTCTGAACATCAGTAGTAGAAGAGGTGACTTCGATAAGATATTATTGCAAAAGGAAAAATACTGGATCTATACCCTGGGGGTGATGACCCCAGCTGGTTTGAATAAAGAACTTAATCTGCAACCATTTTTAGACATTCCATAATTGATCATATTATCAAGTTGATATTATGTTAGTCACTCGATTTATTTACCTTTACCTCACCAAACAACCTCATGAATGCCTAAAGAAGATGTTCTCCCTGATTGACCTTATGTTCAAGTGGATATCTTGTGACAAATCCTTCCCACTTAAAGAGTAGGTTTTCTGGATATTCGCATCTTCCATGCGACTATGTTAGTGCAACATTGGGGCCACTTTGAGCTCGGTCATTTCCCTTGACATAAGAGCACAACAGAGGGAGGGTATGTGCCCTTCACCTCTGTGACTAGGACCCTCGTCCAATGGGTCATGTGACATTTATCATCCGTTATATGATATATATCTGTGAATTGGGAAAAGTTTGTGAAGAGTGGGGGCATAGACTTCGATATAGGTGAAGTCTGTTTCTCTGAATTGTCATGATAAATATTACTTCATCCACTCCTACTCATCCCTGTTGCTAAACTATTATGTCCCTGAACTTTCTCACTTTATCTTTATTTATTTATTTTATTGTATTAGTTTTCACTTTTTCACTTTTTGAATGCCTATATGTGTTTGAGATCACAGCTGTGGTATATTGAATTTTCTGTATCGTTAGCACAGCAGTAGCAACACCTGTACTTATTTGGGTTTTTTCAAGATTGGACGGAAGGATGTATTTATACACCCCCGTCCACCAGGTGGCGCTAGTCCTGATGAAGCTGGAGTGACCAGCGAAACGCATAGACGTTGTGCTACCCGCCGGCCCACACATCCCCACAAGGCTCGGACCCCTATGTGAGCCACCCGTCTCCGCTGCTTTCGTTTGGAGCCGTCCGCCGGAGCCACACTTGCACCTGCCCGCCTCAGACGTTGGAGAGCCATCCACGGTTTCCTGGATTGGACACCTACTACCATGTGAGATCTTTATTAGCGGTCGACCATTCCCCGGATTGGTAAGTGTATGCTGTCCAGTTTTGGTCCACGTCTTACACCGCTTCTCTCTACTTGGCATCCATTCCCGCTGTGGTGACATCTCCCCGTCCATACCCGTCTTGGATCCTCTCCTGTGTCCGTCCTCGCAGTGACCCACGCACAGTTTTGGTCTGTGCACCCACCACGTTGCGGACTGGTTCATTTTCCTAGCCGGGTTGTCTGGGTCCCATTCTTCTCCCACCATCCCCAGGTTCCTTCATTGGTTTTCATCACATTGCCACTACGCTTCTATCCATGGGGATTTTTCATCTCCCAGTCTGCCTGTAGCCGACCCCCCCCGTTGGACTTTGGTGGGGGGGATTTTGCTATCATCAGCCAGACGGATCCTTTGACTGTGCCATTTCCCCGTGGGTAGTCAGTCTGTAGCCTGTCCTCTGTGGCTTTGCTATCATCTGACTGAACCCGGCTCCATTCTTTTCTTCTGACTGCCACTATTCTCCTGTGACTGCAGTTTCATTTGACCGACCGACTCGTCCACATCGTGGTTGACTGACCGATCTGATCGGCCACCCTACTGATCGGTCGGTGTGTTTCCATTTCCATCCTTCCATATACCAGCAGAGGTTGACCTATCATTTCTGTGTGGCCTCTGCACATATTTATCATGTTTATTCATAAGGTTTAATTTGTCCTTTTTCATTGTATTTTTCATTGCCTGTCCAGCGATACATTGTTTCGACTGTGACCTATGGGGGGTTCTCCAGTGGAGGCATTTGTGTGGGCTTTTTAGGGGGGTTCTTTTTCTCCGCCAATGGGGAGGGGGTATATTTTATATACGACCCCCCTTGCTTTGGGGAGGTATTTTAGTCTTACACATGACAACGTTGTCAATGGTGGTGGTTTCCTGATCAGTGTTCCTTTACTTCATGCTCTATTCTGTGTGTCCAATATGACTGTAGCATACATTTCAAATAAACTTTTTTACTTATACATATGCATTGTGTCTGTTTATGAATTTCTCACATCTTTAAAATTCCAGTGGCTTTTTATATGGTGACTTTTGTGGACAGTCTCTCTTGCTGCCCCCTTTTGGTGTGTTCTCCCCTTTTTTCACCATTTAGCCCCAGGGTTGATTTTTGCCAATCCCCTGAGAGAATGGATGTGCAAATATACTCTTTTCGAGTCCTTAGACCCCTCGTTGGTGTCTTTTTTTAGTTACGTATCTCCCAGCTCACGCTCACGGCTGGCTACAGGTGGATAGAGAGGACGCAGCAGTACAGGACAGCAAGGTATAGTCAGTGGGATAGTCAAGGGTCAGGGCAATGAGCAGACAGGGACAGACAGGAGATCACGCCAAGATCGGGGTAACCAGCAGACAGGAATAGTCATAAAAAAGCCAAGGTCGGGGTAACAAGCAGGAAGGAATAGTCACAAACAAGCCAAGGTTGGTACACGGAATCAGACTAAGATCACTCAGCAGGAACCACACATACAGACAAAGCCTGACACACAATATTGATCAGCGTCAGTGGCTTGCACTGCAAGGTATTATATAATGATCCTAATTAGGACCTGGGGTGGGGCCTTGCTGTGGAAAGCTTACTAAAGCACACAAGTGAGGGAGGTACAGTCTCTAAGCTGACCACAAGCAGACAGGTAAGCAAACAGACAAACCATGAATGTTACTGCAGATTCATGACAAGCAGCAGACAACACACTCTGTAGCAATAATATAATATCAGAACATGTGGCCTTGGCACTCTCCTAAAGACTCACCCCAAATGCAGCATGGCAATCATGTTGCTATCAGCAGCAAAAGCTCACAGTAGCTTTCTCCAGCAGCACAGATGAACAGTCACATTGTCCTGTCAGGCTTCCAGTAGTTAGCGGCAACATACTTCTTCAGTGGCAGCCCTGAGCCGCTGTACACACAGGCTCCTGGCTCACTCACAGCAGCAAAGTCCCCCTCAATACTAAGCCCTCTCCCCAGGCTCACAGTAGAAAATGCCTTAGCTCTGTCCTGGGGCTCACTGCAGCACTGTATTTGGGGGTACTGGAACAACTGTAACACTCCTTTGGTCCCTTGCCCTCCACACAAATCCTGGCCAACTCTGTCAGGGCTTACAACACAGCTGTAAGGTGGCCAATATCAGTTCTCTTGGACCTGCTGGCTAATATGAAGCCCTCCTTGCCCTGTTGTTAGGGGGGAATTGGCCAGACTGTGGTGGCAGGAAGTGAAAGTCCTCCACAGTCTTTACCTCTCCCTGTGCTGCCCATCACCAGGGAGGGAACCAAGCTGCAAAGGGAAGAAAAAACACTTCAGGGGGCTTAAAAATGTCCAACTCAGTGCTACACATGTGTCATTGTCTGGTGCCTGTGTGAATTTTTCCTTGATTCTCCCTTTTCCTACAACAAGCCAAAACTTAGATATATTGACTTCTGACCAATTTGGCCTTCAAGTGTGAGACGAGTAGGTACACTGGAAGCTACTCTGGGTAGGGACCAATGTGAACTGTCTCCTGTAAAAAAATCCACATTATACTATATCTATGGATATGTTAAGACTCTCATCTCCTGTACGTCTTGTTGAAAAATACAAATAAAGAATAAAAAACTAAATAAAATTTTTAAAAAAAACTACATTATATTTGTCATTGCTGCATTAATAAGAATGTTATTAATAAATATGGGGTATCAGAAGACGGTACCATTGGCTCCATCATTGGTAAAAAATATAAATCTATTGGCCCTCCTGTTTCAGTGCATGGATCAGAACTAGCAAATTATATGTATATCCCTGTGTATATGAGGGTTGGAACAAAATAATCTATATGGAGTATACAGTATGTATGAAATGCGATTGCTACCATTAGCAGGAAGTATGAATCTTGATAACAGCAAACAAATACTCCTGCGCAATGGTGCAACGTTGGGTGGTCAATCACTCAGAGGATGGTTGCTATGGACTTGCCCTCCAGGATAAGGGATATCCTAATAGTCACAAAACAAGAAAGAACAAGAGGGCGCACCAGGCTTATGCATTATCCCAAGCAAATTTAGTAATAAAACCAGAATAAAATACTACTCACAAACAAGTAGAAATAAAGGCGCTTAACATAGCCACCTGATCGTGGCAATCAGTCCAAGACCAGTTGTCTCCAGATGGCTATGGAAAGGACATGAGGGCTGCTGCTGGCTGATGCGTTTCAAAGTCTTAGCTTCTTCTTCGGTGCCTAGCCTTAGCTTTTTCGTCGAAACGCATCAGACAGCAGCAGCCCTGATGTCCTTTCCATAGCCATCTGGAGACTACTGGTCTTAGACTGATTGCCACAATCAGGTGGCTACATTACGCGCCTTTATTTCTACTTGTTTGTGAGTAGTATTTTATTCTGGTTCTATTAATAAATTTGCTTGGGATAATGCACAAGGCTGGTGCGCCCTCCTGTTATTTCTTGTTTCAGGAATATGAATAACAGCTCCTATAACTGACACACGTATTATTGCATAAGTTATATCAGTGCGATAGAGGTATATTAGGGGACAGCAGGAAAAAGAGCTAAGGCTAAATATTCCCTTTTATTCTCTGGAACAAAATACGGTGACAGATTTCCTTATCAGGCAAAGACCATTATAAGTCTGAAACCTCCATTACTTAAATACACAAACATCTTTTTGTCACTCAGTGTTTCCCCCTTTAACAGGAGTCATGCTAGATTTACAGTGCCTTGAAAATGTAATCATACCCCTTTAAATTTTCCACATTTTGTCATGTTACAACCATAAACGTAAATGTATTTTATTGGTATTTTATGTGATGGACCAACACAAAGTGGCACATAATTGTTAAGTGGAAGGAAAATGATAAATGGTTTTCCAAATTTTTTACAAATAAATATCTGAAAAGTGTGGCATGCATATGCATTCAGCCCCCTTTACCCTGATACCCCTAAGTAAAATCTAGTGGAACCAATTGCCTTAAGAAGTCACCTAATTAATAAATAAAGTCCACCTGTGTGTAATTGAATCTCAGTATAAATACAGCTGTTCTGTGAAGCCCTCAGAGGTTTGTTAGAGAACCTTAGTGAACAAACAGCATCATGAAGGCCAAGGAACACACCAGACAGGTCAGGGATAAAGTTGTGGAGAAGTTTAAAGCAGGGTCAAGTTATAAAAAAAATATCCCAAGCTTTGAACAACTCACGGAGCACTGTTCAATCCATTATCTGAAAATGGAAAGAGTATGGCACAACTGAAAACCTACCAAGACATAGCTGTCCACCTAAACTGTCAGGCCGGGCAAGGAAAGCACTAATCAGAGAAGCAGTCAAGAGGTCCATGGTAACTCTGGGGGAGCTGCAGGTAGGAGAATCTGTCCACAGGACAACTATTAGTCATGCACTCCACAAATCTCACCTTTATGGAAGAGTGGCAAGAAGAAAGCCATTGTTGAAAGAAAGCTATAAGAAGTCATGTTTGCAGTTTACGACAAGCCATGTGGGGGACACAGCAAACGTGGAAGCATGTGCTCTGGTCATATGAGACCAAAATGTAACTTTTTGACCTAAAAGCAAAACGCTATGTGTTGCAGAAAACTAACACTGCACATCACCCTGAACACACCGTCTCCACCGTGAAATATGGGTGCGGCAGCATCATGTTGTGAGGATGCTGTTCTTCAGCAGGGTCAGGGAAGCTGGTCAGAGTTAATGGGAAGATGGATGGAGCCAAATACAGGGCAATCTTAGTAAAAACCTGTTAGAGTCTGCAAAAGACTTGAGACTGGGGCGGAGGTTCACCTTCCACCTTCCAGCAGGACGATGACCCTAAACATACAGCCAGAGCTACAATGGAATGGTTTATATCAAAGCTTATTCATGTGTTAGAATGGCCCGGTCAAAGTCCAGACTTAGATCCAATTGAGAATCTGTGGCAAGACTTGAAAATTGCTGTTCACAGACGGTCTCCATCCAATCTGACAGAGCCTGCGCTATTTTGCAAAGAAGAATGGGCAAAAATGTCACTCTCCAGATGTGCAAAGCTGGTATAGACATCCCCAAAAATACTTGCAGCTGTAATTGCAGCGAAAGGTGGTTCTACAAAGTATTGACTAAGGGGGGCTGAATACAAATGCACGCCACAATTTTCAGATCATTATTTGGAAAAAAATGTGAAAACCATTTATAATTTTCCTTCTACTTCACAATTATGTGCCACTTTGTGTTGGTCTATCATATAAAATCCCAATAAAATAGATTTACATTTTTGGTTGTAACATGACATAATGTGGAAAATTTTAAGGGGTATGAATACTTTTTCAAGGCACTGTATTTTGCTGCACTCCACAGAAGAACAATTGCACCTCCTTTTTTTGTCCTGCAAATCGCCAGATAGTAGAACTGCACATTCTACATAGTTACATAGTTAGTCTGGTTGAAAAAAGACACAAGTCCATCTAGTTCAACCAATAAAAGGGGCATAAAATATATCCTTAAAAAAAAAATCATACAATCCTATATACACAATCCTATACCCATAGTTGATCCAGGGGAAGGCAAAAAAAAACACAGCAAAGCATGATCCAATTTGCTCCAGCAGGGGAAAACATTCCTTCCTGATCCCCCGAGAGGCAATTGGATATTCCCTGGATCAAATTTAGCATTTTAGTTTATTATCAAAGCAATCTGCAACCCTACATTGCTCAACAGAACTGCCCTCTGTACTTTTTTATTTTACAGCCCAACAGTGGATGATGAGTTCTTGCCAGACCTTGATCCTACAGCTGCCTTGCATGGCCCCACTGGTAATGCACTTAGAAAGTGTAGAAACAAAATATATGCAACATGTAAAAAGTCTAACAATCAAGCACTGCACAGAACATATTAAAAGGAATTATACACCCAGGCAACATAAGGAGTTTTGCTTTAGATACACTGTACACTCATTTATACTTTGCTTGGCTTTGTGAGCTGTTCAAATGACCACCAAAGAACTTATCTCCATTTTTGCTTCATATATCCTCTCTGATAAGTCACTCCAAATCCAATATGTTCATTCCTCAGTCTTAACAACATCACCATCACTTCACTTTTTTTTGCTTCAAGTTCTGCTAAAACTATTCAAACCAATCTAGATATAGAGGAATACACAGAAACATATTTTGATTTACTTTTCAGAACTTTCAGTACTTTTTTGCACTTTTCAGAACAGAGATGCTCTAACTACATGAAGGGAGATGCATGAAAGTGTCAGACCTTACAATTTACGCTTTCCTTACAAAGAAACCCTTCCACCTTACAGAGCATGGTACATGATTTAAAACAAGTCACTATGACAGTAACAGGCTATTGTAAAGGTACATTTTGACACATTTGAAATGTTCAAAGTTTTTTCACACATGTGCTAAAATCATAATGTGTTGCAAACTCTCTAC
Source organism: Glandirana rugosa (assembly GCA_018402905.1). NCBI lineage: Eukaryota > Metazoa > Chordata > Amphibia > Anura > Ranidae > Glandirana > Glandirana rugosa. The sequence goes on along the minus strand of BLSH010345918.1, from coordinate 266,165 downwards.
CTTCTGACAAATGTATTCACTACCTGATGGGTTAGTTAATAATTTTTTTTTGTACGTTTTGGCTGGAACATATATTCTGTCTGTATCCCCCAGGTGGAGATTTACCATCTCTATTTGTCTTGATCTCCATTGCTACCAGGAAGTAAGTGTCACTAGTTCAGGAAGTTAGGAGAAATCTTCAAAAAAGGATAGCTGATCCAGTAGCAAATAAGCAGAGATTACCTTCACTAAAGATATTTTCTGCTGTACCTTTGGGATAGGAAATGACAAGGCAAGATAAGCTATAAAAATATAGGGGAAAAAATGTATAAAGAAAGGGGGGGGGGGGGGTGGTGATCTGGCTCTCCAAATGGTGTATGTCTCTCAAATGATTAGATCAAACTGCTGGAGAGTCTGTTGATCCAAGGACAGTGGGTAAAGGGAGATTAAAAGAAGGTAGCCATCCTCAGAGTATGTCCGGGTCCTCTGTAAGATGCAGAAGGGGGGGGTGGGGCGACAACTAAGTGTAGGGTATAAAGGTTGTCATTTATTTCACAAAGATTAGTAAAACTATAAAATATTATGGCCATCAAATTGCTGGTCAGTCCTGGTAATCCTCGTTGTCCTGCTAGCTCCACACCAGTTCGGGTTGGGAGATTTATACCGGATCAGGTGTCTCTCCGTCCAAGGATGGCCAGCAGGAAGTAGGAGCCGAGGACTAACAGTCAAAGAGGCTACACAAATTAAGAAGCACTACTGCGCTACCAACGAATCAATAAAATTATGACGGTGACTCAAGCTGCTGACACTGCAACTTCCCAAATTGTATATAACACTGTAAAACAAAAATGTGCAGCGCTTGAAAGTAAATGTGAACAAACAATATTAAATCAAGTCATACGTGAACAGTGTTGAAACATAAATCACATATAGTGGACAAAAAACAGGGTAGACTGAAAATCAGCCCAATCCACACCATAAATCATCCACTGATAATAACAAAAAATTGTCTTTTAGGTGAACATAATAAATCCGTGTTCAAATAAAATTAAATAAAATAAAAAAGTTCATAATCAGTCCTTCACCCAAGACAACACCAGTGGAGTGATCAATACTTCCAGTAAGCTGCAATACACCGGCATGCACTGTGCACCTTCACCATAAGTAATGGGTACTCTTACCAGATATAAGGATTTAAAGCGTATATGAGATAATATCCAGGGTAGTTAAGTGGAGATCCTAGGTCTATACATCAACCGCAGCATTTCCGTATCCGGTCACCGATTTGGGCTACACAGACAAATCCTCAGGTGTAGATAGAAACACCAACCAAGATTCTGACATGCCTCAGTAAGGATATAGAAAAGAGCTCCACATAGCATAATACTGTTGACCAGTGTGGTTTATTTAAAAAGTATTGCATTTACATGATAAAATCCATAGACAGGTAAATTGGAATTCCAATCAGATAAAAACAGGAGCGTAGTGTTAAACAGGCAGGTCAGCCTCACCCGACGTGTTTCGTCCGCTAGGACTTCAACATATATAACATATATATGTATATCCTTACTGAGGCACATTTTTGTTTTAAAGAGGCTACACACTCGGAGCTCACAGCTCCTTGTACCGGCTTACTGCTCTCTGGAGGAGAGCAGTTTAAATACTCAGGCACGATGTCTGCGGCCGTAGAACTACAACAGCCAGCATGTAATTGACCATGTTTTTAAATACATTTGTTTAACATTGTTGGTCTGCTGGTCTGGATTGCCAGGACTGACCAGCAATTTGATGGGCATGATATTCTCCTGCATCTTGTAAGTTTTACTAATCTTGTGCAATAAATGACAACCTTTTAATGCTACACTTAGTTGGCGCCCCCCCTTTCTGCTAGAAAAAATGTCTAATCTTTATGATGACTAGGGCAGCTCCAGCGTTACAATTTGCATTGGAGAGGTTGCTTGTACTCCAACTCAGTAGTGCGCATGAAAAAGTGCAGCTGAATAAGGGTACATTCACACTGGTGATTAGATGCAAAAACCTCAACAGGGGTTCCCGTGATTAGTTGCAAGACTCAATTGTTAATATTCCCATGGCACACATTTCTGGACACAGTAGTAGTGGGTGCTGCAGCAACTACCAGCTGGAAGTTGAAGAAATCTCAGCTCAATGCACATATTTGCCAGCACACCAAGGGTCATCAAATATAGTCTGAAGTTGTTATTGCAGAAAGATCACATCACAAAGAACCAAGTGCAATGTTTCAGAGCCACGCAGGACCCCTTCATCAGACATGTAAAATGATATGATGCCTGACAAAGGGGTCCTGCGTGGCTCCAAAATGTTGCACTTGGTCCTTTGTGATCTGATCTTACTGCAATAAAAACTTTGGACTATATTTGATGGTCCTTGGTGTGCTGGCGAATAGCTCTGAGAGGTAGTCCCATTAAAAGCAATGGGAGGCTTCCATCTTTTACAGCTAATCATGGCCACTCATATGTAACCATTGGTGCAGCCAATCACATGCAAGTGGTTGGCCCTGGACGCATACTGCTAACTGATAATTTATCTTTCAGCTTGAAAAGGAAAAGTTTCCCCCGCTGCCTGAGATGAAAAGTTTGTACATATATGTGTTATGACAATATACAGTAATGTGGAAGTTAATATATATTTATGAGGACAGCATAGAGACCAAATGTTGTATACTTTTATTCTCTGTTTGCCTTTAACAATTCTGTCTTTGCAAACACTTTAAATAGTTCTGAAGTGAAATAACAGCTGAGAGATTGCCCACAGGAATTGGTTGCGTTCATAAGATCTGATTATAGCTCATATTCTATATTTATAAATCCACAGGGGGAGAACCGGAGAGTTTACTTTCATCCAAACAAGAATTTACAATGGTTTTTTATGCGCAATATACTTTAGGAAGGGTTTACCAAGGGTGCAACAGTTGGACAAAAGAGAAAATTAAATAAGAAATTTAAAACTGGCTATCACTTAATCTGTTCACAGTGGATCCTATGGGTTTGATTTACTAAAGGCAAATAGGCTATTCACTTTGCAAGGGAATTTTCACTTAGCTTAGTGAATGTTGTGAAAATTTACTTTGCAAAAAATACCAAATCATGTGCAAGGAAAATAATAAAAACTTTGAGGCTGGGTTCACACCATTGCGTATAGAATGCGGGTTCTCCGCATCCAATTCGCAATAGCAAGAGATTTTGACCGGCTCTTTATGGAGCCGGTTCACATATCTCCAATGCGGTTCCAGTGTGAATTTGCACAGGAGCCCTGTGGGTCTTTTGATCTGTTTCAGGTCCAAATTCAGCCAAAAATTCAGACTGAAATTGGACATGAAACTGTGAACAAGGATGCACCGGACCCCTGCTGTGAGCCGCATTGGTATTAGTTGTGAACCCAGCCTGAGGTTAATAATACTAAAACTGGAGAATGCAAAATCTGGTGCAAATGTGCATGGTAGCCAATCAGTTTCTAACCTAAGCTTGTTCAAATAAAGTGGTTGTTAAGCCACTCTAAAAAAATGCAGTATATACCTCATTTCAGAGCGCCGCTCGGCGCTCACGTGACTGGCCACCTCTCGCCATCTGACAGCTGCAGCAGGTGGGACTGAGATTCCCTTGCTGATGTCAGTCAAGAGGGGAGGTGGAGAGAGCCAGCAGGTCATGTGAGCGCCGAGCGGCGCTCTGAAATGAGTTATATACTGTATTTTTTTTTATAAATGACACACAGAGAGGGACACAGGATTAGGGACAGTGTGCATAGTATAAAGGCATAGATGTCTTTCCAGCAGCAGGAGGGGGGGGCGGGCACTGTCACGGAGCTGACAAGCAGGGAAGGAGGGGGGAGAGAGAAACAGAGGAGAACAGGAGAGCTGCGGCTGATGGAGGCACATAAACTAACCACGGTGTCAGGGCTCAGCAGCCATGATAAACCGTGGTCAGTTTACAGAGGAGAGAGCATAGCCAGGCAGGATCAGTCAGGTATTTCACGTGATAGAAAGGGCTAAATTACACAGCACAGCACTGTGTTGTATAACATGATTAAGACTGCATTCACACCTGAGCGACACGTTTTCAGGCATATTTGAAGCGTTTTGTCACACATTTTGTAGCGCTACATCGGGCGTTTGCAAACGCCGATGTCGCACTAATACGCGTGTTTGAAGCATTTCTATTGATTTTATGTCAATAGAAAAGTGTAATAAACACCAGAATGTGCCTGATTCGCGCAACAAAAATACCTCTAGGAGTAGTTTGAGCATAGGGCTTTTGGCTTCAGGCGTTTTTGAGTGGAGGTATGAACCATCTCCATACAGAAACATTGATTTTTTACCCTCCAGTGTTTTGTAGCTTCATGATTCAGGCATATTTGAGCTACAAAACGCTCAGGTGTGAATGGGCCCTTAAAGGGACAGGATCGTTTTTTTTTAGGGTAACAAACACTTTGATCTTTGACAAAAAAAAAAACCTGGAATCTGATTGGTTACCATGCACAGCCGCACCAGATTTCTCACTCTCTAGTTTTAGTAAATTAACCCCAGTATTTTTACTTGCTTATGAATGGATGATGGAAGTCAATTACCTTGTTCACTAAGCTAAGCGAAAATATCCTTGCAAAGTGAAATATCCCTGCAAACTGAACTGCCTATTTGCCTTTAGTAAAACGAACCCTATCTTTCATGAGTTGTAGTCTAAACTATTCTGCAGATAAAATTATGTTATAGGTGTAATGAATATTTCTTTAAGTGGATACCAACATCCCTCCTCTATCAAATACATACAATAATGTATAACCACTACTAGGGGACATTTTAGGTACCAATGTAAATCATACCTAATATCAACTGTAAAAATTCTATCCAACATGTTTATTTACAAAAATCTGTGTTAAAATAATTTTGTTACTGCTGCTTACAACACAAGTTCATACAAAGATATGCAACTGCTCCCTTCTAGTCTCTCCCACCCTTTTGTAAAACTGATACTGTCGAAAACATTATATCTAATTACAGCAATAATACATCACATTCAGTACAACCAAGTGACCATGGAGAGACGATATAATCATTTCTCCATGCATTTCTCGGATCCATAGTCTGCTTCTTCCGACCACGTATATATGGCATCAATTAACAATGTGCCATCCAGGACATTTTATCATAGTCCATAAGAAACTCTAGCAACCAAATCTGAGGTATGGACCTTATGATTTGACTCTCAAACATATAAAATGTTAGGTTTAAACAGATTAAGCATCCTGTCTATACTGATATATAGGTAATTACATTTTAGAGCATTTCAACTACAACAAAGAAATTGCAAACTCTTTCATTAATCTCTATTAATATCATATTGTAGGAAGATCTTCCAGCTTGGTGGCTACATTAGTTATACATACATATTTATAGCACACTTGGCTACCATTTTCAAAAAGTTGATAGGCTTACTTTTGGATTGGTGTCTGCTCCAGAATAGGTTTTATTAGAATTTGCATGGTTCTGTAACAATTTCATTTTACTATGTATCATTTGGAGACATAGTGGTATTTCAGTTATTTTGATTCGATCAGGGGACATTTTGTCTACCAGTTAGATCAGCAGGGCAAATATGAAAATGAGTAGTAGACATTTATCAATTTTTTTTAAACATTTTAAATAGAAATATTTATACATACCGTTTTTTTTTTAAATTTTTATAATATACAGTATATATATATATATATATATGTGTGTGTATATATACTGTATATATATATATATATATATATATATATATATATATATATATATATATATATATATATAAAATATATGTATACATATATATATGATTTTTGAGTTTTTTTAAAAACTCCACATTCATATGAAATGCTTTCTTGATCATTTTTATGAAATATTGATTAATATTGATTTATCCTCCTGTTATGTCAATTGACCACAGTGTTAAAATTATTTTTTTTCATCCTATATTTTATATATGTTTTGTGCATTCTACATGCACCTTCAATCATTTATATATGGATTTGTGTTTTAGCCCTGATAAAGGGGGATTTCTTGGCCCCGATATGCGTTGGCTAATGTCGTTCCACTGGTAATGACTTCACTGTCAATAATAAAGAATATATGGGGTTTTGAACTGATCGTTTGGCACTTGGTTTCTTCTGTTCAAGTTAAAAACTTTTGGCCAGTGTTCTTTTACAGCTGTCAGTCCAGACATGACCAAAAGTCCAAAGGTGTCCGTAAGGGGCATATCGGAGGACACAGGTCGGCCCAGCTCCTTGCTGCTGTATATAATATCACCAGATGCTTTGGGGGTTCCTTATCTAGGAATTGGTCATCCAAAGTGATCCCCTTCTCCCCTGTGGACAGTGCTGCTCACTTCTGCCCACAACCTACAACAGGAAACAGTGAAGGTTATTTACTAAAACTGGAAAGTACAAAATTTGGTGCAACTCTGCATAGAAACCAATCAGCTTCCAGGTTTTATTGCCAAAGCTTGATTGAACAAGCTGAAGTTAGAAGTTGATTGGCTACTGTGCACAGCTGCACCAGAATCTGAGTGCACCAGTTTTAGTAAATCTCTCCCAATAGCTAGTTTTTAACCTGTCTGATCAATTGGCAACAAGAAGTTATATATGGGACGTATAGACTTGAGATTGCTGCCCAATGCATTCCAAAATAGGAGAAAGTCACCTCATGTTTATGCATAGCATATACTACCACTTCCACATTTTTTGAGGTTAGGTTATGTATCATTTTATAAATGCCTAAGGATATTAGTTGACATGACATACAAACAAGACAAATATTATGGATTGTACTGATATACAATATTTGCCTCTCATTTAGTAGAGATAATTGAGTGATAAGATATCCATTCCATTTTTAAATGCAGAACAAATGACCTATCTACATTTTTTTTAACATGAGCTGTCTACTTTTAGATGAATGCATGTGTTTAGCTAACACAACAAAATTTGAAAGTCTAAAAGCATCTTTATAACAATCTGCTAACTCTTGAAGGGTTTTTGCTTTTTTATGGATGTAGAAAGATGACTTTGTGCATGTTTGACAGGCAAATGATCAGGTGAAATGTTCATTTCAAAGCCACAAGCTGTAATGTCTGTAGATTATTGTTTTGTTGGCTTGTGGAAAACAATATTCTGGTCCTGACCCACCAAGAAATAACACATTGTCTATCCGGGAGAAGACAAAAACAATTACAAGAATGGCAACACATATTTTTGTGGATCAAAAATCACAAGTTGTTGTGTTAAGTATTGATGGCATGCCAAGTATTTGAGAAGGTGTATAACTACTATTGATGAGAACAAGTATGAGCTCTGCCCTCTACAGGACATCTGGGACATTTTACAGACATGCAAACATCCGAGGAATTTAATGCTCTGGTTAAAGGACAACAGGTGGTATTCTTGCACCTGCTGCAGCATGACATTCAGAAGTTTATGTGAAAGCACAAATAATATTCTTCCCAAGGCTCCCTCACATCAGCAGTGCAATGGGGCATAAGATGGGTATATCACTTGACCTGATATATGCAACATTTTAAAGATATCATGCTGCTTTCTCTGGCTCCTGTTTCTTTTTTAAGAAGCTTTTTATACTGTAATATCTGACTATAAACACTGTTTATGCTAGTTCCATACGTTTTTTTCTCAGCAAAAGAAGGTTTCTGTTAACTCAATAAATGGTGCCTGGTGCAGTCCAAAACCTAAAAATGTCTCTAAAAGTTAAGCCTTCCCCTTCACAAACCCTTAAAGTGGTTCTAAAGCTAAAACTTTTTTTTACCTTAGTGCATTCCCTGCATTAAGCTGAAAAACACTTTAAAACTTTCTGTGCTGCTCCATGGATCCTCAATTGATCCAGCACTGTGCCTGGTTGCATTTTTTCACTCTTCTCTACTTCCACTCACAGGGACAGAGATGGCCAATGGCTCCTGCTGCTGTCAATCAAATTCTGTCGAGAGGGAGCAGGGGTAGGGCCGAGCCATGCTGTGTGAGTCTATGCACACACACAGCCCAGATCGGGATCGAGCCCACATGTCTGCCCCCATAACAAGCCATTTACTATGGGGGCAGATGGAGAATAGGAAACGCGGACAGCACTGGGGGGGGGGGAGTGGAGTTTTTTTGGCCACTCTGTGCAATACCCTTGAACAGATCAGGTAAGTGCAGCGCCACCCCTAGAGAAGCCACTGGTAATATGCCTGGGTTCCTTTTTTCAGCAGATGCCCCGCAGCCAGGCACACATGCACTTTCACTCCTTTGGCTCAAGAAACAGTCTAGGGCACCCCCTAGACGTTGATCTCTCCCTATATAGAAGACCAAGCTGGTCTTGGCTCCAGGGCATTTATGCATTCTCCCAGAATCCTCTGGGCCAAACCCAAAGGATTGGCTGGGGCTACATAAATATTAAGCTGCTGACTGGTATGTTCCCACCTCTATTAGAGCTCCTCCAGGTGAACATGGAGAAGAAAGCAATTATGCAGCCTCTAGAACACAGACCAGACTAGAATAATCAAACCCAGCTCCACTGGTTACAGTGGAATAAAATAAATTTACCTACACTAACACCTAAATATAAACCCCAAACAGAATTCCAGCCTCACACAGGAGAGTGAGTTGAACTAAACAGAACCGATTAACCTCATTGACTTCAATGGGCCCAAACTAAATTTACATATCCTAGCACCTGACTAGAAGGGTGCTACATAAGTATAAGATGTGTATTATTTTATTTTTAAAAAAATGCCTTTAGAAACATTTTAATACTTCCCCTAACACCTTAAATAACCCCAAATTATAAACAGAACAAGTAAGGGAAGCAAATGTGATTGGCAGCTGGATCAGGATTAGGAAGTGAGGGAAAATCCTCCCAAAGAGGGCCTCAGACATCAGAAAAAAACTATCTTCCAGTAGAGTGAAAAGTGAGAAAATTGAAAAGTCAGTCAGTTTATCCCCCTGGTGACCAAACTGCAACACTTTGGTACTTACTGTGCAGCCCTTGAATCCAAGTGGTCAGTATTTGTGTGGGTTTACTTGTCTTTAAATGGCAGTGATCTCCAGCAGTCTAATGGTCCAATCTGAAAATGTATTGCTCCTAGCAGGCTTCTGGACCATGCAAAAACACTAGACCCATTCTCACAATGGGTACATACTGTACTTTTAAGATCACAAGGCAGCCATATTTTCCACCCAACTCATTGTATCCTGGAGGCTTGTCAGGTTACTTTGCCTACGCACAACCCACCACTTGTGAACAAAAAATATAATTCTGCTAGAACTTGAATCATTGTATGTACTAGACCTTTATGCTCAACAATTTATTAAACATCACTCAAATACATTTTCTCTGTCACTTGCCACAGTGCTTTTTTTAAATTGAAAATGTTTACTAAGAGGAAGTATATTTCCACATCTTTGCAGCATGACTTGTTCTATGAGTGACCATGGGGAATGAATAGAATCCAACGTCATTACATTTACTCAGTCAGTTTCTACAAAGTAAAAATAAATCTGACAGTTGCACAAACCATACAATGACGTCTGATCCGGCATTCCATTCACTGAATCCATTTAACGTGCAGCCCAGTTAAATGACACATGCGGCCCTGCATTCTTTTCAATGTAATTGAAAAAAAAAAACCTTACTTCTAAAGAATGTAGAATACAGTATATGGCTGTAACAGTTAAGAAAGAGAAAAATAAAGAGAGAGTAAGTGAAGTTGAGAAAGTAATAGAAGGAGCTAGCTGAATACTATACACAATACAAACTGACCTTCTACAAAATATATTCATCAGTAATACGGTGTGTGACTTGAAACATTCTTGAAATGTATTAAACATCCATATGTTGTGCAATAGAAATTGGACCAATAGTTCTAAAAAAATAGATTACTGAATCCCTATGAATAAAACTATTCTTATGCAAAAATATATTGATGCACAATCCAAATGATTCCAGTGTAATGGCGTGGCAGATCACCTAGAGACTGCTCCATAGTGTCTCTGGGCACATTTTCTGTACAGTATACTCACACAGGAGCTCCGAAATCTGTCAGGAATTGCGTAATTGTGGATTGAGTAATCTTACAGTTATTTGTATTTATGATTGCCGGAAATTGGTAAAATAAACAATATGGAAACTCAAATTTTATTGACAGTGACATTTCATAGAGTTTGATTGGCCGGCAATGTAATGTAAACATGCACTATACATATACTACATAAATATACCTGCCTTTACACGCACATGACCTTTAATAGCATCCCAGTCTTATTCCGTAGGAGTCAATGTTGAGTTGGCCCACCCTTTGCAGCTATAACAGCTTCAACTCTGCTGGAAAGGTTGACCACAAGGTTTAGGAGTGTGTCTATTGGAATGTTTGACCATTCATTCAGGAGCGCATTTGTGAGGTCAGGCACTGATGTGAATGAGAAGGCCTGGCTCGCAGTCTCCGCTCTCATTCATCTCAAAGGTGTTCTATTGGGTTGAGGTCAGAATTCTGTGCAGGCCAGTCAAGTTCCTCCACCCAAAACTGGCTCATCCATGTCTTTGCTTTGTGCAGTCATGTTGGAACAGGAAGGGGCCATCCCCAAACTGTTCCCACAAAGTTGGGAGCATGAAATTGTCCAAAATGTCTTGGTATGCTGACCCTTAAGAGTTCCCTTCACTGGAACTAAGGTACCAAGCCCAACCCCTGAAACACAAACCCACACTAAAATCCCCCCTCCACCAGATGATTTGGACCAGTGCACAAAGCAAGGTCCATAAAGACATGGATGAACGAGTTTGGGGTGGAGGAACTTGACTGGCCTGCACAGTAGAGTCCTGACCTCAAACCAATAGAACACCTTTGGGATGAATTAGAGCAGAGACTGCGAGCCAGTCCTTCTCGTCCACATCAGTGCCTGATCTCACAAATGCGCTTCTGGAAGAATGGTCAAACATTCCTATAGACACACCTAAACCTTGTGGACAACCTTCCCAGAAGAGTTGAAGCTGTTATAGCTGGAAAGGGTGGGCCAACTCATTATTGAACCATACAAACTAAGACAGGGATGCCATTAAAGTTCATGTGCATGTAAAGGTGTGTCCCAATACTTTTGGTAATATAGTGCATAATACATTGCGAAAGATTTCCAGAGCTCTATGACAGTAACTGCCTTCCTTGAGGCTCACTTTGAATAAGGCTAGCCATACATGGTTCGAATCTCGGTTGGTTCAGCAGAAACCGATCCTCCTCTTCTAAGGTCCCCCCCAGCAGCGCTCCTGGCCCCTCCTTATTTCCGAGTGTCCCCATAGCAAGCTGCTTGCTTTGGGGGCACTCGTGCGTACTCACTCCCGGGCCCGCTCTGTGTGTCCATCGGACATACAGAATGGGGCTCGGCCCTGCCCCCGGCTCTCTCCTCCCTAGCTATGAGCTGTATTGACAGCAGTGGGAGCCAATGGCTCCAGCTGCTGATTCTCAGCCAATCAGGAGGCAGAGACCCAGCAGAGTAGCCGCTCTCATATACATCACTGGATCACAATCAGGCTTTGGTAAGTATTGGCGGAGGGGAGGGGGGCTACGGGGGGAGCTGCATAACTGAAGGTTTTTTTTACCTTCATGAAAAGAATGCATGAAGTTAAAAAAAACCTTCAGCCTTTAGAACCACTTTAGGAGATTTAGGAGAAATCACTACAGACATAAGTTATCCTTATGAACTCCATGCAGATAGTAAAGGATTCATCTAATTTTCTTCAGTATACCTGTACTATTCCATTCGGTAGGTTGTTCATTAGAGTATGACATAAAAAGATTTTTATACTATATGCTATATGCATACCCATTTTACCAATCAAGTTCTTCTCAACGCAATCTCTTCACACCTCACACGCTGAAGAAACCTGGCCTTTTACCATTGTAATTAAAGACACTGACATTTACCGTGCCCTGTACAACCCTTTGAGGCCTCCAAAAAACAGCACTATAAAATGATTATTAATGTTACTGCTGGACATGAATTTTAACTGCGTTCAGGTAAGCCTATCACACAGGGGGCCTCTTATGCCAATGTGTATTAAGGGAAGATTTGTCTCCTAACAATGTATTTTCCCTTAGCAACTAATTAAATGCTTCATTTTATCCCCCTATAGTACCTTGAAGGAAGGAAAGGAAGAGTCTTATTTGTGGCTGCGGGCAAACTTGACAAAATCTTCCCTCTACACACATTGATTAATAAGGCCCGCAGATTTCATAAAGAACATTTTAGTCTCTGGTTCTTCAATCACAAGTTTTCCATACCATAAATATGGTATATAGCTGGGAAACATATTACAGAAAACTAGAAACTCAATGAGTTGTTTGTAATAAACATTTGGAATATTTTACAATTTTTTTTTTAAAAAAAGAATGATTTAAAAGATTTGAAGCTGCTTGTGCATCGAAACTTTGGATGCAATCCAGTTAGTCACTGAGCAGAAGTTATGCTGAAGTATATGGGAATAAAAATCTGTACATTCTTAAAACATATATATCTATATCTATGTATTTTTACCTTTGAAAGGCAACACCGCAGACACCACTGGAAGGCTATCCCTATATACAGTATCTCACAAAAGTGAGTACACCCCTCACATTTTTGTAAATATTTTATTATATCTTTCCATGTGACAACACTGAAGAAATTTCTAAAAAATGAACTGAAAGGTTGGAGTAAAATGACAGGAGTAAGTAATCAGCGGGCACTATTAAAGTCTACCATCTTGGAGGCAACTAGGTTATATGTCAGGCAAGTTAGTAAGAATAAACGGAAGAAAAAACCAACATGGTTCACCAAAGAGGTAAGTAGGATAGTAAAGGGAAAAAAAATTGCATATAGAAGATTCAAGGAAACAGGAGGTGCAGCTGACAGAGAGGAGTATAAAAATAGACAAAAGGAGGCCAAACACATTATCGGTGCTGCAAAAGCACAGAAATAGGAGGAAATTGCTAAGTCTATTAAGGAAGGAGATAAAACCTTTTTTAGGTACATTAGTGATAGAAGGAAAAAATACAATGGGATCACCAAAATGAAAACTGGGCACAACACATATGTTGAGGGAGACCAGGATGTAGCAAACCATTTAAACAATTACTTTTGTTCAGTCTTCTCAGAAACAGACTGCACTAATGATAACAAGTTAGGGAATCATATTGGTTCTAGTAATGATGGTTCATTTCTAGGATTTCTGGAAACAGAGGTAGCTGAGGAACTGGCTCGGTTAAAGCTTAATAAAGCAATGGGCCCTGATGGTATTCATTCCAGAGTTCTAAGAGAACTTTGCGATATAGTTGTTGGACCATTAACAAATCTTTTAAATAAATCTCTTCTAACAGGAGAAGTTCCCCATGACTGGCGGATAGCTAATATTGTACCTATCCACAAGAAGGGCAGCAAGGTAGAAGCTGGCAATTACAGGCCAGTGAGTTTAACATCAATTGTAGTCAAGGTAATGGAATCACTTCTCAATAGAAGGATCATTGATCACCTAAAAATACACAGCTTGCTGGACCCAAAGCAACATGGCTTTACTGAGGGCAGATCGTGCCAGACAAATCTGATTGAATTCTTTGACTATATTACCAGTGTTTTGGACCAGGGTGGTGCTGTGGACATAGTGTATCTTGTATCAGATCATTATGTGGAACTGTATCAAATGCCTTGCTGAAATCAAAAGTTGTACAAGCTGGGACTTAACCCTTGGGTTGTTCAGTGGATATGCAGTTGGTTAAAGGATAGATCCCAGAGTGTGGTTGTAAATGGGGTTCACACAGAACAGAGACCAGTCACTAGTGGGGTACCACAAGGCTCTGTATTGGGTCCTGTTCTATTTAACCTATATGTAAGTGATAGAACTAAAGGTTTGTTGGGCAATGTATGTCTATTTGCTGATGATACAAAGGTGTGTAAATAGGGTTGATATCCCTGGAGGTGTCTGTAACATGGAACATGATTTGGCATTGCTGGAAGATTGGTCAAAGCAGTGGAGACTGCAGTTCAATATTTCTAAATGTAAAATAATGCATCTAGGGAAAAAGAATCCGCTTAGAGAGTACAGCATTGGGGGTAAAGTGTTAGCCAGCACTACAGAAGAAAAAGATTTGGGGGTGCTTATTTCAGATGATTGCAAAATGAGCAAACAGAGTGACCAGGCAGTGGGAAAAGCTAATAGAATTCTGGGATGTATCAGTAGAGGGATCACCAGCAGGAGGAAGGAGGTTCTGATTCCTCTATATAGATCTTTAGTGAGACCTCACTTAGAATATTGTGTCCAGTTCTGGAGGCCACACTTACAAAAAGATATTGATAAGATAGAACGAGTTCAGAGACGGGTAACAAAAATGGTGAAAGGTCTGGGGGATAAAACATATCAAGAGCGACTTCAGGAACTTAATATGTACAGTCTGGAGGAAAGAAGGGGAGACATGATTGAAACCTTTGAATACATCAAGGGGGGGAATAAGGTTCAGGAGGGTAGTCTTTTCAATATGAAACCAAAATCAAGAACACGAGGACATGACCTCAAACTAACTGGAGGGAAGTTCAAAACTAATCTTAGAAAGTATTATTTTACTTAAAGGGTGGTTGATGATTGGAATAAACTACCAACAGAGGTTGTGAGACAGTCAACAGTAAATGGCTTCAAACATGCTTGGGATAAACATAAATCTATAGTCAGACAACAAGGTTAATGTAAAAAATATACATAAAAAGGGGCAGACTCGATGGACTACTCAGTCTTTTTCTGCCGTCACTTTTCTATGTTTTTTTTTCTAAATTACACTTTGCTACAATGTAAAGTAGTGAGTGTGCAGCTTGTATAGCAGTGTAAATTTGCTGTCCCCTCAAAATAACTCAACACACAGCCATTAATGTCTAAACCGCTGGCAACAAAAGTGAGTACACCCCTAAGTGAAAATGTCCAAAATGAGCCCAATTAGCCATTTTCCCTCCCCGATGTCATGTGACTTGTTAGTGTTACAAGGTCTCAGGTGTGAATAGGGAGAAGGTGTCTTAAATTTGGTGTTATCGCGCTCACTGTCTCATAAGTTCAACATGGCACCTCATGGCAAAGAACTCTCTTAGGATCTGAAAAAAAGAATTGTTGCACTACATAAAGATGGCCTAGGCCAGGGGTAGGCAACCTCGGCCCTCCAGCTGTGGTGAAACTACAATTCCCATCATGCCCCTGACTCTAGGAGTCATGCCTGTGATTGTCAGGGTCTTGCAATGTCTCATGGGACTTGTAGTTTCACCACAGCTGGAGGACCGAGGTTGCCTACCCCTGGCCTAGGCTATAAGAAGATTGCCAAGACCCTGAATCAAAGCTGCAGCACGGTGGCCAGGATCATACAGTGGTTTAACAGGACAGGTTCAACTCAGAACAGGCCTTGCCATGGTTGATCAAAGAAGTTGAGTGCACATGCTCAGTGTCATATCCAGAGGTTGTTTTTAGGTGCTGCCAGCATTGCTGCAGAGGTTGAAGGGGTGGGGGGTCAGCCTGTCAGTGCTCAGACCATATGTCGCACACTGCATCAAATCGGTCTGCATGGCTGTCATCCCAGAAGGAAGCCTCTTCTAAAGATGATGCCCAAGAAAGCCCGCAAACAGTTTGCTGAAGACAAGCAGACTAAGGACATGGATTGCTGGAACCATGTCTTATGGTCTGATGGGACCAAGATAAACTTATTTGGTTCAGATGGTGTCAAGCGTGTGTGGTAGCAACCAGGTGAGGAGTATAGAGACAAGTGTGTCTTGCCTACAGTCAAGCATGATGGTGGTTGTGTCATGGTCTGGGGCTGCATGAGTGCTGCCGGCACTGGGGAGCTACAATTCATTGAGGGAACCATGAATGCCAGCACGTCCTGTGACATACTGAAGCAGAGCACAATCCCCTCCCTTCAGAGACTGGACCGCAGGGCAGTATACCAACATGATAACGACCCCAAACACACCTCCAAGACGACCACTGTCTTGCTAAAGAAGCTAAGGATAAAGGTGATGGACTGGCCAAGCATGTCTCCAGACCTAAACCCTATTGAGCATCTGTGGGGCATCCTCAAACAGAAGGGGGAGGAGTGAAAGGTCTTTAACATCCACCAGCTCCGTGATGTCATCATGAAGGAGTGGAAGAGGACTCTAGTGCAACCTGTGAAGCTCTGTTGAACTCCATGCCCAAGAGGGTTAAGGCAGTGCTGGAAAATAATGGTGGCCACACAAAATATTGACACTTTGGGCTCAATTTGGACATTTTCACTTAGGGGTGTACTCACTTTTGTCGCCAGCGGTTTAGATATTAATGGCTGTGTGTTGTGTTATTGTGAGGGGACTGCAAACTTACACTGTTATACAAACTGTACACTCACTAGTTTACATTGTAGCAAAGTGTAATTTCTTCTGTGTGGTCACATGAAAAGATATAATAAAATATTTGCAAAAATGTGAGGGGTGTACTCACTTTTGTGAGATACTGTATACAGTGTACCAAATAAGTATCATTACACAAAAGCATTGGTACACTCCTCATTTTAATGGGATGGGGCTACTTAATGCGTTTCATAGATAAAAATTCTCTGCTTTCTCAGGAGTATATTGTTACAGTTTATCCAGAAATTGTATCACAGATGGAACCAAATAACAACCCAAAGGTAAATGGAGAAGAAGATGGGTCACTGGGATATCCAGCTATCATGTGTAACATGTATCGTATGTTAAATCCTATGAGCAGCATCCAGACATTTGTAATAATTCTCTTGCATATCAAAAAGTCCAAAGCCATATCCTAGTGGACAAAATCTTGCAAAGCACTACCAAACCACCTAAAATTGCTTCTACATGAAATCTCCTGGAAATTCCAGGACAAATGATAAACATAGAAACATCAAAGCAGAGGTGGTCATTGCATTAATATCATCACACAAGAATAGGCCTAGTAGCAGCTTTAAATTAGGAATGTTCCCATTCAGAACACAATGCTATGAGCCATCAATCAGGCATTGAACCCCATGACATGACAGAGTAGCCATATCAGTTTTCATTTTAAGCAGAATATGTACAGTATATGTAACCGCGCTATACCATCATAATGCCACTTCTTGTGAACTGAAACAGACTAAGCCCAAACAAAACCAAACATTCTCCGTTTTAAAAGTGCATGAAGGATTTCCTGTGACAAATTAAGATGAATTAAATAAACCAAACTCTAAAATCTATAGCACCATAAAAAGGTACACAAAATATTGTATAAATGTACTGTCTGTGAATGGTGAAGTCCATATAAAGTACAAAGAGCAAAACAGGGGTCTGTATAAATTCAAAAAAGTGCATAAATAACAAAAGTCATATCAGGTGCAAACTGCAACAAAGTGCAATCTGTGGTGTCGTTCGCACCTGATGTGACTTTTTTATTCCTTGTTTGACCTTGCTTTGTGTACTGGTGCACAGTCATGTTGGAACAGGAAGGGGCCATCCCCAAACTGTTCCCACAAAGTTGGGAACATGAAATTGTCCAAAATGTCTTGGTATGCTGACGTCTTAAGAGTTCCCCTCAATGGAACTAAGGGGCCAAGCCCAACCCCTGAAAAACAACCCCACACCATAATCCCCCTCCACCAAATGATTTGGACCAGTGCACAAAGCAAGATCCATAAAGACATTGATGAGTGAGTTTGGGGTGGAGGAACTTGACTGGCCTGCACAGTAGACATGTGCAATTCATTTGGTTCCGAATTAGCTTTTTGATGAATTTTGACAAATTCATTCATTCGGATATATCCGAATTTACGAAAACCTGTTAAAGGAATTTTTCCGAATATTTGTAAATTCAAATATTCATAAATTCAAAATTCGTAAATTTGAAAATTCGGAAATTCGAAATTTGAATATTTAAAAATTCATAAATTCCAAAATTCGGAAATTTGAAAATTTGGAAATTCAAGATTCGAAAATCCAAAAATAAGAATGAAAATTCAAAAGAACAAAATCCAAGAATAAGAACAAAAATCCGAAAATTCGAAAACCTAAAAATTAAAAAATCTGAAATAATAACCAACTAATAATAACTTAACTATTGCTAACTATTAAATTATAGGTATTGGAATTTCCTTTCAAATTTCGCTGTTAGTGAACGTAAAAAATATGAATTTTGCAGAGGTTGCAAATCATCCAAAATAACGAATGCTGTATCTAAACTAATGTAATGGAGCAAATTAATAATAATAAAAAAATAACAATAATAATAAAAACTTTTTTTATTATTATTATTATTATTATTATTACTATTTATTTTATTTAGTTCTGTTCTGTTAGTTCTGTTACATTTGTTTAGATGTGCCATCCGTTATTTCTGATAATTCCTAACTAAATTTGTATTCGTTACATGCACTAACAGCCAAATTTGAAAGGAAATTCCAATACCTATAATTTAATAGTTAATTATTATTGGCTAGTAAGTTATTATTTTGAATTTTCAGATTTTCGTTCTTTTGAATTTTTGGATTCTCTTTCTTATTTTCGAATTATCGAATTTCCAAATTTTCACATTTTTGAACTTCTGAATATTAGAATTTTTGAATTTACGCATTCTCAAATTTACGCATTTTCCAATTTACCAATTTCGAACATAACGAATGACCCGAAAAACTAAAAAAAAAAAGATACGAATGAAACAAAATCGAAAACACATTTATTGGCAAAGCACATGTCTACTGCACAGTCCTGACCTTAGAATCCTGACCTCAGCCCGATAGAACACCTTTGGCATGAATTAAAGCGGAGACTGCGAGCCTTCTCATCCACATCAGTGCCTGACCTCACAAATGTGCTTCTGGATGAATGATCAAACATTCCCATAGACACTCCTAAACCTTGTGGACAGCATACCCAGAAGAGTTGAAGCTGTTATAGCTGCAAAGGCTGGGCCAACTCAATATTGAACCCTACATGCTAAGACTGGGATGCCATTAACATTCATGAGCATGTAAAGGCAGGCATCCCAATACTTTTGGTAATCTGGTGTATACTGTATACACATATCATTCCTATTATAACATTTTTTGGGAAGCAATTCCCTATCACCTCCTCTGGCTCAGGCATTGAATCAATAATAGTTTATCTCTGTTGGGACACTCAATGTTTCTGTTCAACAAAATGCCGTGCCACAAAAGGCTGTTCCACTTGTTTATCCATGATTGCATTTTTTTGCCTTGCAGTTCTCTCTTTAATTTGCTGAGTTGTCTCCCCTACATAACAACGTCCGCATGGGCACTCAATTATATAGATAACAAAAGAACACAAGTAAGTTAAACCATTCTTTATTTTTATTGGATAACCTTGGTGTGGGTAAAGAAAAAAAAATCTCCCTTTATTCATATTTGGACAATGAATACATTATAAGCAAAGATAACTACCGAAGTTTCTGGCACCTAAAATAGAAGTAGTAGATACAATGGGCCAAATGTAAGTACATGAGAGTTGTCGACCTGGTCCTTTTGTGAATGCCAATTCACATACTTTATACACCCATATACTGTATATACAGTATATTATATATATAATATACAGTATATACACACACATATATACAGTATATAGTGACTATATGATTATGTGCATGGCAAATGTGTTCTAAATTACTCTGTGCTGCTGTTTTATGTTTAGTGGGTCTTATGTGATTTTAACATTGTGATAATAAAACATTTTTTTTTACATATTTTGTTGTGAGTTGGTACTTCAAAAGTCCGAACCTGTTTTCTGTAAAGGCCTATGCTGTGGTAGTCAGCAGTTGAACCAGAAATAATCAGCAAAAGAATTTACATTGCTTACCATTAGCTTTCTATACACTGTTGAGCTGAACTCTTGACATATGAAAAATACTTCTAATTAAATACTAGCGAGCCCTTGTTTCTAAAAGTGATAACAAGGTTTTGCAATATTAAAACAGGTGTTTTTCAACATGGCTTGGAACAGTTGGAACATTTCTCAAATTCTTACTGCAAAACAATCTGTTTTCCGCAGACAGTTGTAAAAATCTGATGCTTTAATTTGACAACAGTGCCCTCTTGTGGAATTTTAACAGAAAGCATTGCACATTTAAGTGTATACAGTAGATAGCCAAAGTGCAAATTGTTTATATAAGTGCTACTATCCTTTCATCTATAATTGTTCGATTCTGTCACGTTAGTATATATTTAAATGTGCATTTCCAATATATTAGGAAGTCACAAAATAATAAGAAAAATATCATCAAAAATGAGATAAGGGTAAATGAAAGGAAGAAGGGGTGATGGTTTGCATGGGTTTATCCAAGACTGGGGAAAGCCATTAACTGCTTCCATATGATAATAGAAGGCGAGCATCTACATTAGGATGTAGGTAATATTTGACCAAAAGTTCCTTTCGTTTTGAAAGCTAGACTGTAGCTGATAACTGCTGAACTGAACTTCTTTTATTGCTAATGTATTATCCTGCTGCAGAGTGGACAGGGTTAAACTGAATAGTGATTAATGCAGAAGTGCAGCAGCCATCTTTAAGAAGACCATTTTGCAATGCTCATCCATAGTCTTCAGTGCAGGGGGCAAATATCTTGACTGGGTCTGGATTGATCCTAGATGATAGCGATTTTGTGAAGAGTAAACGAGTTACTAGAGCCCCGTGCTATGGTATGTCCTATAAAATTGCCTGCACTAAGTTACCCTGTGGAGGGTCAATCTGCGATACTATCACCGATATGTGCAGTGCTAAAAAGTGCTCAATGTGTTCCAATATATCTAAACAAATTCTTAAATAAGTCATAAGTGAAAGTGCTTCGTGCTTCCATTGCATATATATATACACACAATATAACTACAAATCATTAGTTAAAGTGCTTTGTGAGTCCATTGCATATATATATACACACAACATAACTACAAATCATAAGTTAAGCAGTTGCCTACCAGCTGCCGTCTTTATACGGCGGCAAGTCGGCTCTCCTGCGTGAATCGTCGTAGCTGTAAGGCAGTCCGTGCATAGGGGATAGGGGGCACGTGCGCACCCCCGCTGCATGCCGTGTGAGCATGCCTGCGGGTCCATCGGACTCGAAGTCCGCCGGCGACCCACAGTAGCCAGGTACAGAGGAAGAACGAGGATCTGCCTATGTAAATAAGGCGGATCCCTGTGCTGACAGATGATATGACAGAGATCTACTGTTCCCAGTCATCAGGAACAGTGATCTCTGTCATGTCCCTGCCAGCCCATCCCCCTACAGTTAGAACACACCCAGGGAACACAGTTAACCCCTTGATCGCCCCCTAGTGTTAACCCCTTCCCTGCCAGTGTCATTTACACATTGATCAGTGCATTTTTAGCAGTGATCGATGCAATGTCACTGGCCCCCAAAAAGTGTAATTTGGGGTCAGCTATGTTTGCCACGATGTTGCAGTCCTGCTAAAAATCACAGATCACCGCCATTACACTAAAAACAATAAGAAAAAAATAAAAGTCCCTAAATCTATCCCGTGGTTTGTAGACGCGATAACTTTTGCACAAACCAATCAATATACGCCTATTGTAATAAAAAAAAGTTATATATTTTTTTTGGATATGTATTATAGCAGAAAGTAATAAAGAATTGTTTTTTTTTTATTCTAAATTGTAGGTCTTTTTTTGTTCATAGCACAAAAAATAAAAACCACAGAGGTGATCAAATACCGCCAAAAGAAAGCTCTATTTGTGGGGGGAAAAAAGGACATCAATTTTGTTTGGATACATCGTCGCACGACCGCGCATCTGTCAGTTAAAGAGACGCAGTGCCGTATCACAAAAAATGGCCTGGTCATTAAAGGGGAAATCCTTCCAGTGCTTTGTGCTTCCAATGCATATGGGCCCTCTGATTCCTCCTGTATTGAATTGTATTGTAACTGTACTGTCTGCCCTCATGTTGTAAAGAAATGTGCAAACTGTTGGAGCTATATAAATCCTGTATTATAATAATAATAATCATACACAATATACAGGGTGGGCCATTTATATGGATACACCTTAATAAAATGGGAATGGTTGGTGATATTAACTTCCTGTTTGTGGCACATTAGTATATGTGAGGGGGGAAACTTTTCCAAGATGGGTGGTGACCATGGCGGCCATTTTAAAGTCGGCCATTTTGAATCCAATTTTTGTTTTTTCAATAGGTAGAGGGTCATGTGACACATCAAACTTATTGGGAATTTCACAAGAAAAACAATGGTGTGCTTGGTTTTAACGTAACTTTATTCTTTCATGAGTTATTTACAAGTTTCTGACCACTTATAAAATGTGTTCAGTGTGCTGCACATTGCGTTGGATTGTCAATGCAACCCTCTTCTCCCACTCTTCACACACTGATAGCAACACCGCAGAAGAAATGCTAGCACAGGCTTCCAGTATCCGTAGTTTCAGGTGCTGCACATCTCGTATCTTCACAGCATAGACAATTGCCTTCAGATGACCCCAAAGATAAAAGTCTAAGGGGATCAGATCGGGAGATCTTGGGGGCCATTCAACTGGCCCAAGACGACCAATCCACTTTCCAGGAAACTGTTCATCTAGGAATGCTCGGACCTGACACCCATAATGTGGTGGTGCACCATCTTGCTGGAACTATGATGTCGGTGATAGGGAATTGCTGGCCATCAAGTCGGCTTTGGAGGAATGGCGGTACCTCCTGGAAGGAGCAGCTCACCCGGTATTGGTTTTTACTGACCATAAAAACCATAAAAAAACCATATGCTGTGAAGATACGAGATGTGCAACACCTGAAACTACGGATACTGGAAGCCTGTGCTAGCATTTCTCCTGCGGTGTTGCTATCAGTGTGTGAAGAGTGGGAGAAGAGGGTTGCATTGACAATCCAACACAATGGGCAGCACATTGAACACATTTTATAAGTGGTCATAAACTAGTAAATAACTCATGAAAGAATAAAGTTACATTAGCCCCTTG
>BLSH010345918.1:218482-242547 GCA_018402905.1 Glandirana rugosa | reverse complement strand
TTACGTTCGGATAACATTTACTCATGATATGACGAACGAAAATTTAGTAAAATTATTTTTCTTAATGTACTACCCTACAGCAGACCGAACAGAGAGGGATACATAAAAGCACTACCTGATGACTACATCATACCTCCTAATCCGCCACAGGCCAGGTGACCGTTTCTTTCCTCAACGAGCTAAAATGTGTATATTTCGCTACTTTTGAATGGAAAGACCATTCACCCCTGTGTTTCCTCCCCTCGTGCCTCACAACGTGGACCTCGTGTCTTAGATACTTGAAAATAAGACCGTGACTCGTGAAAAACAAATGTTATGTACCTGAAATAACCTACGTGATATACTTAATACGTCGTAGAATAAAACACTAAATATGAAAAGTTTCCCCCCTCACATATACTAATGTGCCACAAACAGGAAGCTAATATCACCAACCATTCCCATTTTATTAAGGTGTATCCATATAAATGGCCCACCCTGTAGATACTGTATAAATCACAAAATAAGATGCTGCATAATTCATATAGTGCATCCAATAAAGTCCATGTATTGTAAACAAAAAGTGCTCAGTGCCAGAATAAAAGTTCATAGATTCTGTGCTCCAGGTGCAACACTCCGTGCTCCCCTCCTTTGTGTCCCCACTTACCAGAAAGGTAAGTTTTCATCGCTTTATATGTGTAAAATCGAGCAACTCCTTTCTTTGCCAGTGGACCGGACACCGCCTAATCCTCCATACTACATCAGTAGTCCATCACGAAAATACATAGGGAGAGACAAGCCAGACGACATCCCATCATGTAATTCTTTTTATTAAAATGATTTAAAAGCAAGCAGTATAGTACTCATTTACAATAGGCTTGCATTACATGAGCTACAAGCGTCTTCTAACAAACTTTGTGTGTTCCACGGCATAGTCCAGTCTGCGGGGTTGCGCTACATTTTAAAAAATGGAGACATGATATCAGTTAGTTTTGCAGTACAGTATTTTTTGATATTCATCCATGTATAGTATATCTTTTTGTCTGTATAGGACATATATACAGTAAGGGTATAAGTATTTTTTGCTGATGGTGTGTGATTCCTTCAGGTTTTTATTTATTAGTGTTTCACTAGGTTTTTTGCACAGTGGTCTAAGTGCAAGATGATCCTCACACCCAATGCCTGCTCTGTGATCACATTAGAGATTAGAAGGCTGGAAGGCTACTGAGTCACTGCGGGGAGGGGGGGGGAGCAAAGTGAGCTGAGCTGCTTTGGGAAAATAACTTGAAAGACGTCAGTGCTTATGCTGTGAACCTTGAGGGTGAAATTCTTCCTCATATCACCAGACCACATCAAAACTGCTCTGAAAGATCTAATTGGGGGTGTTATGGTAATAAATAGAAATATATGACATATTGATGCATTAGATCCAACACTGGTTGAAGTTACAAATTTAAAGGAGTTGTAAAGGCAGAAGGTTTTTATGTTAATGCATTCTGTGTGTAGCAGCCTCCCCAGCCCTCCCTAATTTCTTACCTGAGCCCGATTTCCATTAGCCCCTGTGGCTGTCCATCAAAGTCAGTTAGCCAATCAGGGGAGAGAGGGGCCAGGGCTGGGGCGGGGCTCCGTGTCTGAATGGATATACGGAGCTCTGACTCAGCTTTGGTACCCCCATAGAAAGCTGCTGGCTGAGGGGGCATTCGATAGGAGGGAGGGGTCAGGAGAGCAGAAGAGGGACCCAAGAAGAGCAAGATCCGTGCTGCTCTGTGCAAAACCAACTACACAGAGGAGGTAAGTATAACATTGTTATTAAAAAACAAGACTTTACAATCACTTAAAGCTAGCTTGTATATAAGAAAATATATGATACAATTGTAGAAAAGTAAATATTTGACAACAATAGGACAGTATGTGAGGTACATAGAAAATAATATTCAGGGGGATTATTATTTTATATACAGTATTGCATAAAAAAAAAACTAATTTTATTGTAGAATAGTAGAGGAGTTTAATATAGGGGGATTACTTGACAGAATATTTCTAAGGTGTCCATCTTTTTACTGATCATTTAGCCAAACAATTCTACAAATGTTAGTAAATCTTATGACACTGCTTTCAACACAGGCATGGCTTCATATTTTATTTTGTAAGCAGTTCTTTTCATTTTCAAAACTAGAGTTTTTCATACCACTCAGAAGTATAAATCCCCTTTCACACACCCGTTCAAATCAGATTCACTTGCCAGTTTTTCATTGCAGATCTGAATGGAAGTTTAATGTCTATGGGCAGGCGGATGTAAACAGACATGTGTCAGTTTACATCCGAATGCCTCAGAGTCCGTCCAAGTTTGGAAAATAGAAAAGGTTTGCATCCAAGACCCAAATGTGACAGATCAGAGGTAAAATGATGTAAACAGGTGCACGTTCATTTACATCTGCTGCTTGCCCATATAGACCTAACATTGTCCGTGAAGCTCTGTTTTATTGCCATCACAAAGTTTAGAAAAAACTGAATAAACATGGATGTCACAAACGTGACATCTATTCTGTTCTGTACTGATTCATCAAGATCTGCTCAATGATCCTCTCATGATTGGAATGGAAGCTGCCTGTGTGAAGATACAGATATGCAAAGTAAACTGAGAAAACAAAGCAGCAATGAAACAAAAAAGACCTGTAGCATGTACGATTCCGGTAAAACCATAAGCATACCCTTTAATCCAGTTATGTTTTCATTTTATTTCACAGACAACTTATGTTTTACCTTTGTCTTGATGTCCGGTAATCTTCTGCAAAGCAGAAGTCAGAAAAGAAGAGGTAGGGACAGCTCTTTCAATCAGTCAGGTCTTTATTACTTTGCAAAGTGCTGTCATGAAGTCTTCTAAATCAGGTGTGGAAGTATTTGGGTTTAGAGGAGGCTAAATGGACTTTCACTGTACCATATGACTTGGAGTAGACAGTATATATATAAAAAATAATTTTATTGATACAAAATACAAGTCATTCTTTATAAAAAAAAATGGGGGGGGGGGGGGGGACAGGACTTTACATGAGGTATCTGACAGTGATTCAGAGGTACCTCCATCCCTATAGCAAAAAAGGAGATGCTGGACTTTGTATGAGGCATGCAAATAGGAAAGCAAGGAATCACTATGAATTAATAAAAGATATTTTATTATATATTCCATAAAAAATGTATAAAGATAACATACACAATGCATATGAATGCGGTATATTTCATATATATACATGATTGGAGGGCACAATACACCAATATGGCCATCAACATATCAAAATCTTGAATTAATAAAACTACATGATATATAAAATTGCAACATGATATTCAGTAGGTTTGGATACTAAACACATAGTTGAGGCATCAAAGAACTCAACGCGTTTTGTGGTTAAATTACCACTCATCAGGAGCGGGTGTATAAATGATGTCTGAAAAGTATATGAATAGACAGAGTCAAAACCAATCCAACAATTGGGAGGACACAAAGAAGGATAACAAGTCCACCCATACTTACAGATGGACCAGGAATATGGGATGCAAAAAATACAGGCCCAAGGTGGGTCTGGATGTCTTCTGGCACGGGAGCTGAGGCGGCATAACCATTGGCACAGCCACAGGAAACAGAGGTATATGGTTTTTCTATCAATATTATTCTAATATCTCATGTATTCTCTACACTTCCTTCAGGGCCAATCCCCATGTGGGGTGCCATCTCTCCAGGTCTTATGGTGTTGCTTCTGGCTCCTCTGGTCTGGGAGCTGCAATGCACACCATGGGTCTTCCCCTCCCCTCCTTGCCCTTTAGCTCGGGGTTGGAACGGGCACCCACTGTGCATCGGCGCCACGCGCCCAGCTCCGCACACTTGATATCGACTAGGTTGATGTCATGATGCCGGAGGTCTGTGTTCTATTCTCTGCGTCTACACAAGGTTTTCAGTGCCAACCACTGGACGGCACCCGCCCAGTTGACGGCGTCCTTCCTCTTTTTCCGCCTGGGCGACGTTGGTGGCTTCCATTGGTCATGGCCACACACTTATACCTCTCCCTTCTTTTGGAGCACTGGACTATCTTGCTGCATCCCCGTGCACTGAGCACATATGGAATCTATCTGGAATATGTCCTGTTTATGGTGAATGTGTAACCTCATGCTAATCTATTTTCAACGACCTTCTTATTACTTGATTGACACATATTTCAACTGTTATCCCATTCACTCCTATTCTATGGCTCAGTTCTCATTTTGGTTTTGGTTCTCTCATATGCTTGTTCACTCTCTGTTTCTCCTACTCCACTTCACTTTATTACCTCATTTCAATCCCATCTAGACCTTCATTATATAAAGACCTTTCCTAATACAACAATTGAAGTTTATTTCAGATGTTTTGGACACTTACAACCACTATATGGTTTTCTGATGGGGGGAGAGTTGGTATAGAATGTTTGCACAAGTATCACCTTAACCGTAATTTTTGAGAGCCGCATTTATATCTAAATGTGTTTTGTGTCACAACTTTGTATGTTTTCCCCCTTTTTTATAAAGAATGTCTTGTATTTTGTATCAATAAAATGATTTTTTTATATATACTGTCTACTCCAAGTCATATGGTACCGTGAAACCGTGAAAAAAATACTTCCATTTCGATTTAGGACGTAGGTACCCCATATTTTCTTATGTTTTATACCATGCCACTTTCTCAAATTCTAACCAGGTGTAACATTTGGGCAGCAAGTTAGTCAGCAAACTAAACAATCCTTCTTGAATAATAACGAGCCTATAATAAGAGCAGGCAAAATATAAAGCTGGCTATAGACATCACAAGGAATCATGAAAATAGCCTTCTTTTGAAAGAACTTTTCATAAGTATTCACACTTGTATAGGCCACAGGGCCCATATATACCTTGGGCCAACTTAATTCAGGAGGAACAGTAACAACTGACTAAAAATATTTAGCATGGTATATTTCTCATCACCAAGATTGATCAGTTGGGAAAGTGTTCTTTTGGCACCCAATGGTAGTAAGTACAGCTTGTATAACAGTGCAAATTTGCTGTCCCCTCAAATTAACTCAAAACACAGCCATTAATGTCTAAACCACTGGCAACAAAAGTGAGTACACTCCAAATTGGGTCCAATTAGCCATTTCCCTCCCCCCCCCCATGTCATGTGATTTATTTGTGTTACAAGGTCTCAGGTGTGAATGCTGAGCAGCTGTTTTAAATTTGGTGTTATCACTCTCACTCTCTCATACTAGTCACTGGAAGTTCAAAATGGTACCTCATGGCAAGGAACTCTCTGAGGATCTGAAAAAAGAATTGTTGCTCTACATAAAGATGGCCTATGCCATAAGAAGATTGCCAAGACCCTGAAACTGAGCTGCAGCACGGTGGCAAAGACCATACAGCAGTTTAACAGGACAGGTTCCACTCAGAAGAGGTCTCACTATGGTCGACCAAAGAAGTTGAGTACACATGCTCACCATCATACCCAGAGGTTGTCTTTGGGAAATAGACGTATGAGTGCTGCCAGCATTGCTGCAGAGGTTGAAGGGGTGGGGGGTCAGCCTGTCAGTGCCCAGACCATATGCCGCACACTGCATCAAATTTGTCTGCATGGCTGTCGTCCCAGAAGGAAGTCTCTTATAAAGATGATGCACAAGAAAGCTTGCAAACCGTTTGCTGAAGACAAGTAGACTAAGGACATGGATTACTGAAACCATGTCCTGTGGTCTGATGAGACCAAGATAAGCTTATTTGGTTGAGATGATGTGAAGCATGTGTGGCGGCAACCAGGTGAGGAGTACAAAGACAAGTGTCTTGCCTACAGTCAAGCAAGTGGGAGTGTCATGGTCTGGGGCTGCATGAGTGCTGCCGGCACTGGGGAACTACAGTTCATTGAGGGAACCATGAATGCCAACATGTACTGTAACATACTGAAGCAGAGCATGATCCCCTCCCTTCAGGGACTGAGCCGCAGGGCAGTATTCCAACATGATAACGGCCCCAAACACACCTCCAAGACGACCACCGCCTTGCTAAAGAAGCTTGAGGATAAAGGTGATGGACTGGCCAAGCATGTCTTCAGACCTAAACCCTATAGAGCATCTTTGGGGCATCCTCATATGGAAGGTGGAGGAGCACAAGGTCTCTAACATCCACCACCTATGTGATGTTGTCATGGAGGAGTGGAAGAGGACTCCAGTGTCAACCTGTGAAGCTCTAGTGAACTCCATACCCAAGAGGTTTAAGGCAGTGCTGGAAAATATTGACACTTTGGGCCCAATTTGGACATTTTCACTTAGGGGTGTACTCACTTTTTTGCCAGTGGTTTAGACATTAATGGCTGTGTGTTGAGTTATTTTGAGGGGACAGCAAATTTACACTGTTATACAAGCTGTACACTCACTACTTTACATTGTAGCAAAGTGTCATTTCTTCAGTGTTGTCACATGAAAAGATATAATAAAATATTTACAAAAATGTGAGGGGTGTACTCACTTTTGTGAGATACTGTATGCTGTGTGTGATGTGCTGCAATGTAAAAAATGTATGTCTATGCCTATGTCAACCACCAGGGTGGCACCAAGAGCCGCCTGGCCCACATGGAGGTCAGTCATGTGTTGTCCTGGGCAGAAAAGCATGTGCCAGTGCTTTCTGCAGTCCACATTCCAGGGGTAGAGAACTGGATGGTGGACTATCTCAGCCGCCAACAGATACATCCAGAAGAATGGTCTCTTCACCCACAGGTAATTATGCAGATTTGCCAGTGATGGGGCATGACGGATGTAGATCTGTTGGCATCCAGGTTCAACTGCAAGATTCAGCAGTTTGTATCCAGAGCAAGAGATCCCCTTGCGATTGGGATAGATGAACTGGTAGTTCCCTGGGCACAGTACTCCCTAATCTATGCATTCCCCCCAATTCCTTTCCTGCCTTATCTTTTGCGCAGAATCCAAGAGGAGAAGACGTCTGTCATTCTGGTAGCTCCAGCCTGGACTAGCAGGCCCTGGTACCCGGAGATAGTGAGATTAGCAGTAGGGAAGCCATGGACGCTTCCGTTCCGGCCTGATCTACTGTCGCAGGGACCCATATTCCACCCAAATTTACGCTCGCTGAATTTGACGGTGTGGCTATTGAAGCCAGGGTGCTAGGAGATTGTGGTATCTCAGGACCAGTGATGTCTACAAATGCCAGAAAGGCGGTCACCAAGAAGATTTATCACATGGCTTGGAGGACTTACATTGCTTGGTGTGATTCCAGAAGTTGGCATCCTCGCAAATATTTGGTAGGGAGAATTCTCTCCTTTCTTCAGTCAGGCTTAGACAAGAAGTTAGCTTTGGAAACAATTAAAGGTGTATCAGTGTACTTCCAGAAGCCTTTGGCTTCACATTCACTGGTCCAAACTTTTCTTCAGGGAGTGACTCATTTATTGCCTCCCATGAAGACTCCTCTTTGTCCTTGGGATTTGAATTTGGTTCTGTCGGTGCTACAGGAGCAAGCTTTTGAACCGATCAACAAGATTCCGTTAGTTCTTTTGACACAAAAGTTGGCTTTTCTCTTTACAATTACTTCGGCTAGAAGGGTCTCCGAACTGGCGGCCCTTTCCTGTAAGGAGCCGTATTGACTTTGCATCATGATAAGGTGATGTCCTCTTTCATCCTTTTTGCCTAAGGTAGTTTCTGAATAAAAGTGCAGATCACGGAAGGGGGAGGGGGTCAGGGGGGAAGTGTTGAGATCCTGCCCTAGCCTGTCTGTATATTCTGCCTTAGCCTGTCTGTATATACTGCCCTAGCCTGTCCAGGGCCGGATTAAGAGAATCATGGGCCTTCATGCTCCCAACTTTGTGGGAACAGTTTGGGGACGGCCCCTTCCTGTTCCAACATGACTGCGCACCAGTGCACAAAGCAAGGTCCATAAAGACATGGATGAATGAGTTTGAGGTGGAGGAACTTAACTGGCCTGCACAGAGTCCTGAGCTCAACCCAATAGAACGCCTTTTGGCTGAATTAGAGCGGAGACTGCGAGCCAGGCCTTCTCATCCACATCAGTGCCTGACCTCACAAATGTACTTCTGGAAGAATGGTCAAAAATTCCCATAGACACACTGATAAACCTTGTGGACAGCCTTCCCAGAAGAGTTGAAGCTGTTATAGCTGCAAAGGATGAGGTAACTCAATATTGAACCCTACTGTCAGGAAGCCCATGGGACAATCCGTTCTTCCTGGCGCATGCGTACTTGCGCGCCAATGTGCACTCACGAGCCAATTCGCACACGCGCATCAATGCGTGCAGTTGTCACCAATGTAGGCACCAGAAGGACTATTTAAACAGGAATTCTGCACTTGCACATTGCTGTTTGGTCTGCAGCTTCTGAGTTCCTGTAACCTGAGTTCCTGTACCCGTTTCTTGTGACCTTGACCCGGATCGACCTTCTACTCTGCTTGACTGCTGCCTGCCCTGACCTCGGCTTGCCTTGTGACCTGTCTTCGCCTGCTCCCACTGTTTGCTGTTGCCCGATTGTTGCCGACCCGGCCTGCCCAAACCCTGCTCTGCTGTTCAGCCAGTCTGCATCAGCATCCTGCTCTGCTGTCCAGCCAGTCTGCATCAGCATCCTGCTCTGCTGATACTCCTTCGGCCACACAGACTGCCATTTATTAAAGAAATTGTGAGACTCCATGGTGTGCCTAAGAATATTGACTCAGATCGTGGTGTTCAGTTCACCTCCAAGTTTTGGAAGGCGTTATGTGGAACTTTACAGATCAAACTCTCCTTTTCATCCGCGTACCATCCCCAGACCAATGGGCAAACCAAGCGCACCAATCAGACCCTGGAACAGTACATCTGGTGCTTCACCTCTTTTGTTCAGGACAATTGGGTATCGTTGCTGCCCTTGGAGGAGTTCGCTTACAACAACTGCAACCGCTCGGTCACTCAGCAGTCTCCTTTCTTTGCCAACTATGGGTTTCACCCCACCTTCCTACCTGACCTTGTTCCTCGAATCTTCTGTTCCTGCAGTTCAGGATACCTTGGACTTCTTCTCCCACAATAACTTGCTGCTACAAAAGGCCATTGCAAAGGCCCAGGAGGACAGTAAGAGGTCATTTGACAGGAGAAGAGGGGAACTGATTCTGCAACCAGGAGACCAGGTTTTGTTGTCTACAGCCAATCTAAGGTTGGCATGTCCCTCAAAGAAGCTGGCTCCTAGATTCATCGGCCCCTTCCCGGTGAGGAGGAAGACGTATCTTTTGAATTATCCTTGCCAGAGTCCTTCAAGATCCATCCGGTGTTTCATGTGTCCCTGCTGAAACCTATGGTGCCTGATCCATTTCCTGATCGCTGCTCTAATCCCCCAGCACCTGTCACCATTGACGGGGATGAGGAATTTGAGGTGGAGGCTATTGTGGACTGCAGAAGAAGAAGAGGCCAGACACAATACCTGATCAAGTGGAAGGGCTACGGGCCGGAATAAAATTCCTGGGAGCCTGCACAAAATGTGCATGCTTCAGACCTGATCCATGCCTTCTTTCACAGGAACCCACAAAAGAAAAGAATGGGCACCCGGAGGGTGCCGTAGGGAGGGGGCAATGTCAGGAAGCCCACGGGACAATCCGTTCTTCCCGGTGCACGCGCATGCGCATTCGCGCGCCAATGCGCACACCCATGCGCGCGGTTGTCCCAATGTTGGCACCAGAAGGATTATTTAAACAGGGATTCTGCACTTGCACATTGCTGTTTGGTCTGCAGCTTCTGAGTTCCTGTAACCTGAGTTCCTGTACCCGTTTCTTGTGACCTTGACCTGGATCGTCCATCTACTCTGCTTGACTGCTGCCTGCCCTGACCTCGGCTTGCCTTGTGACCTGTCTTCACCTGCTCCCTCTGTTTGCTGTTGCACCGATTGTTGCCGACCCGGCCTGCCCGACCCTGCTCTGCTGTCCAGCCAGTCTGCATCAGTATCCTGCTCTGCTGTCCAGCCAGTCTGCATCAGCATCCTGCTCTGCTGTCCAGCCAGTCTGCATCAGCATCCTGCTCTGCTGTCCAGCCAGTCTGCATCAGCATCCGGCATTGCTGTCCAGCCAGTCTGCATCAGCATCCTGCTCTGCTGTCCAGCCAGTCTGCATCAGCATCCTGCTCTGCTGTCCAGCCAGTCTGCATCAGCATCCTGCTTCGCTGTCCAGCCAGTCTGCATCAGCATCCTGCTCTGCTGTCCAGCCAGTCTGCATCAGCATCCTGCTCTGCTGTCCAGCCAGTCTGCATCAGCATCCTGCTCTGCTGTCTTCAGGACTGACCAGGCACTCTTACCCCACCGTGCTTCCGTGGCTGCTGTACCACTCCCAGCGGTCCGTGAGACGGAGTTGTAGGAGAGGTCTCCCTCTACCGTCTGGCTCACCCTCCAGGTATGTAACACCTACGGACTAAAACTGGGATGCCATTAAAGTTCATGTGCGTGTAAAGGCAGGCATCCCAATACTTTTGCCTAGCTAGTGTATCTCCCAAGATTTGCAATGGTGGTGGAACCCTCCTACACATAAATACTACATTTAGACATAATTTAGGTAAGGCCCAGGATCTATGTTTAACAACATAAAGAGAACAAGCAACATCTTTACATGAAGTGGCATGTTTGGGATTCAAACTCAGGACATGAGCAATGGTAGACAGAATTTCTACCCTGTGCCACAGGGCTGCTGCGTGTGGGGTCCTCCTATACATAAATACACAGATACTGCATTTCTTGGAATATATAGGAATTACATTAGTCAGGAGTTTCTCTTCTTGATTTATTCTGAGATAATTGGTGTTTCTAGCTGTGTGAATGTAAAATATTAATGTTATCCTCAGATTTTTGGGAATGACATTTTTATTTCTGATGTTGGTACACATTTCAAATTTTTTGGGCTCAAATTAAAGTGGTTGTCAACTCTGGACAACCACTTTACTCTACAGGTAAGCCTATAATAAGGTTTACCTGTAAGTTCCCTGCATATCTCCTAAACCTGCACGGTTTAGGATATATACAGTGTACTTGCATGTGCCGACGTCATCAGCACATGCGCAGTGAAGAAATGGCCTCCGTGCCATCTCTTGACTGAGATCGTGCGTGATTGGCGGCTCCTGTGCGCATGCGTGGGAATGACGTCACTAGGTTCCAGCCTGTCATGGAGCCGGAGGTCACGGCCCCGGAAGAAAGAGGGCCGAAGATGGACGCAGCCTGGAGTGATGACATCGTGAGCTTCCTATGCAGGTAAGTGAAACATAATAGACTAGTATGTGATGCATACTAGCCTGATGGGATTTGAGTAAAGAGACGGGTAATGTATCTCTTCTCAGACTTTTTAATATATTTCAGTGTAGAAATACCTTTTTCACACAGTTTAAAAGCAAATTATCTTTAAACAATATCCCACACATTTTAGTACAATTTAGGTGATTCTATCATGCTCTAAAAATGATTTTCATGTGCACATCTCCAGGTCTTAACTGGAGTAAGGATTTGGGCGCTATCTGTTGCCTGGGCACTATAGTGAATACCGTTTTGGTGCTATTTAGTGCCATTTGCTGTTTTTGGTGCTAAATAGCGCTCAGCAAATGTGCGCCTGAGTGCTATAGTAAATAAACCCCATATAGTAATTGTTTTCATTAACTTTGCAGTGTGGGAAAGTAACAATCAGCATTTATGGCTCACCATCATGTACTGTAGAATGCTCTTTCTCATATAACAGATAGATCTGTTGATTGCATGAGAAGTAGACTGGGAACTGCTTTGCTTGTGCAGGCCATTCTCCCCCACATGCACTGCCGAGATACAGGGGTTGGAGCTAGTGTAATTGACAGATAGTACCCTTGACCAATCAGAGTGTGTAGATCCTTCCTCATCTCCCTCCACCAGCAAAAGACTAGCATGAGTGCCCATAAAGTGAGACTGTCACTGTAGAGCGGGAGTTAGGAGGAAATGGGTATTTTGTGAAAGCTGTGGGTAAAGAACAAGAGTCAGCCTCTATGCTGTGCTACACTACACTGTGTGGCACTCAGCTGCCGCATGTGATATACATAACAAGAACGCCTGCCGGCCACCTGCGATTTGCATAACAATAGCGCCTGCCGCCCGCGATTTACATAACAATGGTGTACACACACAGAGCTAAACGGCATTAATGACTCACTGGTATGGGCCTATCTTGATGTTGGGGCCTGGAGCTCCAATAGCCCCTATGTTAATCCGGCCCTGAGCCTGTCTGTATATACTGACCTAGCCTGTCTGTACATATTGCCCTAGCCTGTCTGCATATACTGCCCTAGACGGTCTATATATACTGCCCTAGCCTGTCTGTATATACTGCCCTAGCTTGTCTGTATATACTGCCCTAGCCTGTCTATATATACTGCCCTAGCCTGTCTATATATATATTTTGCCCTAGCCTGTCTGTATATACTGCCTTAGCCTGTCTGTATATTCTGCCATAGCCTGTCTGTATATACTGCCCTAGCCTGTTCATATATATTGCCCTAGCCTGTCCATATATATTGCCCTAGCCTGGTGGTATATACTGCCCTAGCCTGTCTGTATATACTGCCCTAGCCTGTCTGTATATACTGCCCTAGCCTGTCTATATATACTGCCCTAGCCTGTCTGTATATACCACCCTAGCCTGTCTGTATATACCGCCCTAGCCTGTCTGTATATACTGCCCTAGCCTGTCTGTATATACTGCCCTAGCCTGTCTATATACAGTGGGTACGGAAAGTATTCAGACCCCCTTAAATTTTTCACTCTTTGTTATATTGCAGCCATTTGCTAAAATCATTTAAGTTCATTTATTTTCCTCATTAATGTACACACAGCACCCCATATTGACAGAAATACACAGAATTGTTGACATTTTTGCAGATTTATTAAAAAAGAAAAACTGAAATATCACATGGTCCTAAGTATTCAGACCCTTTGTGTGACACTCATATATTTAACTCAGGTGCTGTCCATTTCTTCTGATCATCCTTGAGATGGTTCTACACCTTCATTTGAGTTCAGCTGTGTTTGATTATATTGATTGGACTTGATTAGGAAAGCCACACACCTGTCTATATAAGACCTTACAGCTCACAGTGCATGTCAGAGCAAATGAGAATCATGAGGTCAAAGGAACTGCCTGAAGAGCTCAGAGACAGAATTGTGGCAAGGCACAGATCTGGCCAAGGTTAGAAAAAATTTCTGCTGCACTTAAGGTTCCTAAGAGCACAGTGGCCTCCATAATCCTTAAATGGAAGACGTTTGGGATGACCATAACTCTTCCTAGAGCTGGCCGCCCGGCCAAACTGAGCTATCGGAGGAGAAGAGCCTTGGTGAGAGAGGTAAAGAAGAACCCAAAGATCACTGTGGCTGAGCTCCAGAGATGCAGTCGGGAGATGGGAAAAAGTTGTAGAAGGTCAACCATCACTGCAGCCCTCCACCAGTCGGGGCTTTATGGCAGAGTGGCCCGACGGAAGCCTCTCCTCAGTGCAAGACACATGAAAGCCCGCATGGAGTTTGCTAAAAAACACTTGAGGGACTCCAAGATGGTGAGAAATAAGATTCTCTGGTCTGATGAGACCAAGATAGAACTTTTTGGCCTTAATTCTAATCGGTATGTGTGGAGAAAACCAGGTACTGCTCATCACCTCTCCAATACAGTCCCAACAGTTAAGCATGGTGGTGGCAGCATCATGCTGTGGGGGTGTTTTTCAGCTGCAGGTACAGTGGTTGCAATTGAGGGAAAGATGAATGCGGCCATGTACAGGGATATCCTGGACGAAAACCTTCTCCAGAATGCTCAAGACCTCAGACTGGGCCGAAGGTTTATCTTCCAACAAGACAATGACCCTAAGCACACAGCTAAAATAACGAAGGAGTGGCTTCACAACAACTCCATGACTGTTCTTGAAAGGCCCAGCCAGAGCCCTGACTTAAACCCAATTGAGCATCTCTGGAGAGACCTAAAAAAGGCTGTTCACCAACGTTTACCGTCCAACCTGACAGGACTGGAGAGGATCTGCAAGGAGGAATGGCAGAGGATCCCCAAATACAGGTGTGAAAAACTTGTTGCATCTTTCCCAAAAAGACTCATGGCTGTATTCGATCAAAAGGGTGCTTCTACTAAATACTGAGCAAAGGGTCTGAATACTTAGGACCATGTGATATTTCATTTTTTCTTTTTTAATAAATCTGCAAAAATGTCAACAATTCTGTGTTTTTCTGTCAATATAGGGTGCAGTGTACATTATTGAGAGAAAAAAATGAACTTAAATGATTTTAGCAAATGGCTGCAATATAACAAAGAGTGAAAAATTTAAGTGGGTCTGAATACTTTCCGTACCCACTGTATACTGCCCTATCCTGTCTGTATATACTGTCCTAGCCTGTCTGTATATACTGCCCTAGCCTGTCTGTATAAACTGCCACTGAACGGAGTGTAACTTACACATGTCATTCTAAAGGAGTCTGTAATGTTGGAATGCATATTTTTCTCTAAATATTTTTTTTTAAAAAGGCGTTTATACTTACAGTGGAATGTTTTTATTTTGTTTTATTTTGCGCAATTGCGCATAGTTTATATACTGTTTTTGTACGTATAGAAACATAGAAAAGTGACGGCAGAAAAAGACTGAGTAGTCCATCGAGTCTGCCCCTTTTTATTTATTTATTTTTATTTTATTTTTTTTTTACATTAACCTTGTTGTCTGACTATAGATTTATGTTTATCCCAAGCATGTTTGAAGACATTTACTGTTGACTGTCTCACAACCTCTGTTGGTAGTTTATTCCAATCATTAACCACCCTTTCAGTAAAATAATACTTTTTAAGATTAGTTTGAACTTCCCCCCAGTTAGTTTGAGGTCATGTCCCCGTGTTCTTGATTTTGGTTTCATATTGAAAAGACTGCCCTCCTGAACCTTATTCACCCCCTTGATGTATTTAAAGGTTTCAATCATGTCTCCCCTCCCTTCTTTCCTCCAGACCAGGGTTTCTCAACCAGGGTTCCGTGGAACCCTAGGGTTCCTCCACAAGTTGCTAGGGGTTCCTTGAGCAATGGCCAATTTCTACCTCTCAGATAAATTCCCAATGATACCATTGATCTTTTTAACTATCTGTAAGGGGGTAATTCTTCCCAATGACCACAGGTGTAAGGAGCATTCTTCCCATTGACCATCACACTAATGTATAATGAGTTGTAGATTTTTCATTTTTAGCAGGGGTTCCCTGAGACGGCAGAATTATTTCAAGGGTTCCTCAGTGTTGAAAAGGTTGAGAAAGGCTGCTCCAGACTGTACATATTAAGTTCCTGAAGTCGCTCTTGATATGTTTTATCCCCCAGACCTTTCACCATTTTTGTTACCCGTCTCTGAACGCGTTCTATTTTATCAATATCTTTTTGTAAGTGTGGTCTCCAGAACTGGACACAGTATTCTAAGTGAGGTCTCACTCTATATAGAGGAATCAGAACCTCCTTCCTCCTGCTGGTGATCCCTCTACTGATACATACCAGAATTCTATTTGCTTTCCCCACTGCCTGGTCACACTGTTTGCTCATTTTGCAATCATCTGAAATAAGCACCCCCAAATCTTTTTCTTCTGTAGCGCTGGCTAACACTGTACCCCCAATGTTGTACTCTCTAAGGGGATTCTTTTCCCCTAGATGCATTATTTTACATTTAGAAATATTGAACTGAAGTCTCCACTGCTTTGACCAATCTTCCAGCAATGCCAAATCATGTTCCATGTTACAGACACCTCCAGGGATATCAACCCTATTATACACCTTTGTATCATCAGCAAAGAGACATACATTGCCCAACGAACCTTTAGTTATATCACTTCCATATAGGTTAAATAGAACAGGACCCAGTACAGAGCCTTGTGGTACCCCACTAGTGACTGGTCTCTGTTCTGAGTGAACCCCATTTACAACCACACTCTGGGATCTATCCTTTAACCAACTGCATATCCACTGAACCACCCAAGGGTTAAGTCCCAGCTTGTTCAACTTTTGTATTAGATCATTATGTGGAACTGTATCAAATGCCTTGCAAAGTCAAAGTGGGCCGGTCTGGATGAAGTCCAGGGCCAAATTTTGTGTCCCAGTCCAGCCCTGGCAATAAGTGATAAAACAGGTGAGTATTATCCTACGCTCCCTAACCTAATGTGTCTCTCACTTCTAAAGCCTCGTACACACGACCCAATGGTTGGTCAACCGAACGTCCAACTTTTGTCTAAATTGGGCGACGGCGGTTTGGTCTAGCGTACTAATGTGAATCAAGCAATCAGCCAACAAAGCCGAAGATAGTGACATGTTCCAAGCGTATAACAAGAAAGTTCAGGTGAATGTGATTTGTGAATTACGAACACAGGTTACACGACCGAACACTTCCTGGATTCTGAACATTGCACTTCCAACTTTTGGTTGGTCA
Organism: Glandirana rugosa; assembly: GCA_018402905.1. NCBI lineage: Eukaryota > Metazoa > Chordata > Amphibia > Anura > Ranidae > Glandirana > Glandirana rugosa. The sequence goes on along the minus strand of BLSH010345918.1, from coordinate 226,115 downwards.
ACTTCTGTACACACGAGCCAACGATCGATCAACTCCTTGTTGGCCAACACAAGTTTTTCTAGTCTCCAACAGAAGTTGGACGACGATTGGAAATCGGCTGTAGAATTGTGTGTACACACGATCGGATTATTAGCCAACAGCCTGTTGGACGACCGTTTTTTGACCGATAATCAGACCATGTGTACGGGCCTTAACTTGTGTCTGATGGCTGCAACCAAATAATTGTGTTCCCACAACTACAAACAAAATGAAATAAAAAATGTTGGCTGTGCCTATCTGTGTGCAATCCAATTAATGTTTTAAAACCAAAACCTTACTTTCAAACCATAAATCTGCTTTCATTATTCAGTGACAAACTTTCTCGTGTACAAAAAATAAAACAAATGTGACAGTCCCAGATGAATATAGTACAATTCATTGGCAGCCGGTAGAAGAAAAGCACTACTAATTGAACTATATTCATCTGGGACTCACATTTGTTTTATTTTATTGTACACAAGAAAGTTTGTCACTGAATAATGAAAGCAGTTTGAAAGTAAAGTTTGGGTTTGAAAACATTAATGGGATTGCACAAGGATAGGCACAGCCAACATTTTTGATTTTATATTGGCAATAAGTGCTATTTTTACTGGGCAGATGGCAACCTGGTACACAGCACCTAGTCATTAGGATCACTCTGCTGATTCCTATTTGAGCATTTCTGCTTTCTTTTGTCAGCTTCCTATTTACATTACCTGTCCAACAAAGAGGCTGAAGGTGGAGAGGAACTGTATAGCTGAACTAATCAGGCAAAATGTGTGTCATCTGTCTCACTCTGCACTGTAAAAAATGTGTGTAAAATACAAAACTGGTTGTACAGAATGACAAACCCATTGGCAGGTAAAACAGCAAACATACACTTATATTTAGATGTTTGGAACAGTATATTGATACACAAAATATCATTTAAAAATTACATAAAACCTAAAAAATGAAAAAATTGTAAATAAATATGATGGCACACTTGGTCCATGGTTGGTCTTAGCCTGATCTAGCGCAGTCTAGTAATAATTGTATAAATTAATAAATATTGCAATGCTTTATAACAGTGGTCTTAAAACTGTGATCTGGGGACTAGATGAAGCCCTTTGCTTGCTTTATTCGGCCCTTGGGGCACTATTCCTCCCACTGACACCAGTGATTGGGCGAGGATACCTGCACTGACAGCAGCAATGTGGCACTATTCCTTTCATTGGTATCAATAATGATGCACTATTCCTCCCACTGGTATGAATAGCGATGCACTATTCCTCCCACTGACACCAACGATGGGGCACTATTCCTCTCCCTAATACCAAAGACTGGGAATTGTTTACTCCCACACACCAGGACATTTTCTACTCCCACTGACCACCGTCTGCCCCTTCCCCCTAAAGTTTGAAGGACAGCAAACAGGTCCTTTGTTTAGAAAGTTTGGAGACCTTATAATACTGTAAATGGGAATATACTTAGGACATGTTTTTAAAACCCTGAAGATTCTCAGGGTGACTGTCAATATTCACTACATTTACAATACAGGGACTATGCAGCCAGTGACGGCTTAACTCAGGAAATGTCACAAAAAGTTTCACATTTATGTCCACTTTTGTTATGAAAAAACCTTCAAGATAAACTTATTAAATGTAAGCAATATGATAAACATTTCTTTTTGTAAATTCCTATCTTCTATTGTAAAGAAATTCATGTTTGCCCTATTATGTCCTTTCCCACATCTAACCAGAATTTATATGCAATTATCACAAGCAGCTGGTATAGCCCCTAGCTATAATCACTGTGTTCTCCTGGCGGGGACTCACTGTACTCCTTGCACCCGCTGATTCTTAGGTAAGATTTCTTGTAAACGGCACTGCTATCAGGATCCTCCCAAGCCAGCCTGAGGCAGAGCCCCCCAGACCAGGGGTTCCCCTATAGGACCACTGACAGACTCCTCAGCACCCCATCTTCCACCCGACTCCCCTGCTGGCATGTCTCATCCATATTTAAGGGCTGGCTAAGCCACCCTGCCAAAGCCACTGCCTGAGGATTGGCCACACTCCCCTAAGAATGCAGATCAACGCTCCTGGCCTCCGCCCTCCAGCTTCTAGAAATGTCTCCAAACTTCCAGAAGCAGGGGGAATCACCATAGACCTGCCTGTATGAGTCACCCAGCCTGACCTGCAGTAAACTCATGACCCAATTAAAAGAGTTGTAAAGGCATTCTATGCATTAAGATAAAAAAAACTTCTGTGTGTAGCAGCCTCCCCATCACCCCCCTAATTACTTACCTGAGCCCCTTCTCTCTGCAGCAATGTCCAGGAGTGTCTTAGCTACCCCAGACACTCGTCCTGATTGGCTGAGACACAGCAGTGGCACCATTGGCTCACAAGGCTGTCAATCAAAATCAGTCAGCCAATCATGGGATAGAGGGAGCGGGACCTGATCGGGACTCCGTGTCTGAATGGACACGCAGAGCCCTGACTTGGCTCGGGTGCCCCCTGTAGCAAGCTGCTGGCTGAGAGTGTACTCGACAGAAGGGAGGGGCCAGGAGAGCAGAAGAGGGAGGAACCAGGCTGCTCTGTGCAAATACAACTGCACAGAGGAGGTAAGTATAACATGTTATCAGTATCACTATCAGTCAAAACATAAATTTGCCTACACTCACACTAGCAGCACACTACACTAGGGAGCGATGTGTGAAAAACAGGCCCTGTCAATTGTCGCTGGAGAGTATCTACAACATAAAATTTTGCGGTTCTTAAGGTAAATGGGTGGCAGTAAGAGGTCTCTAGAAGGATGCAAGGGGTTTAGCACTGGCCACACCTTACCCCCTGGGTTAAACAGGGTTGCTGCTGAGAAAGCAGAAAAGCAGGCTGTGAGGGAAAATGACTGCAGGACTGGAGCAGACCCAGTGAAGTCTATTAACTATCCAGGAGGCTTAATAACTGTTTGCTGGACTTTTGTTTTTGGACTGTGGTTCTTACCCCTGCGTGGGAATCTTTTGTTTGCTGTTCATGCTAACCAATAAACATGGGCAGGAAACCCTTAACCCTACATGGGGCTTGGACTACCTCTCTGAGAGCTCTCCACTTGAAGCTGAACCCCACACATGTCTCTGGTGGAAAAATTGCTTTTGCTTGGCAAAATCTCTAAAGATCATCCAACTGACAGGCATGTGAATATTCACGCTTCTTAGTAGTCTCTCATATTGATACTAGCTTGTGCTGTAAGTATGGCTGATCACTGCTGTGGGATCCTCCCACATAAGGGACTTACACCCCGTTACATGCTAAATAGGGAGTTTTATTAGCCCTGGATATTTGCGGGCTAAGGTAAGTGGGGAAAGGTTGGTTGCTAAAGAAATATCACAAAAATTACAAAGGTGTAAACAGCCTGGGAAAATTGTTGTTCTCTCATAATATGAGTCTGAGAAGGATTCTGCGTGTTTCATGGCATATCTGGTAACAAAAGATATCATATCATGCCCATTTTGTAGTATCAACCAGGACATAGGCCAATATTCACACAGTTCCTATTAACCACTTCAGCCCAAAAGGTTTTACCCCCCTCAAAACCAGGCAATTTTTTGCAATACGGCACTGCTTTACTGTATCTGACAATTGTGCATTCATACAATGCTGTACCCAAACAAAATTTATGTCCTTTTTTTCACCCAAATAGTGCTTTCTTTGGGTGGTATTTGATCACCTCTGCAGTTTTTATTTTTTGAGCTATCAACAAATTTGAAAAAGAAACAATATTTTTTATTTTCTGCTATAAAACCTATCCAATAAACAAATTTAAAAAAATCAAATTTCTTCATCAATTTAGATCAATATGTATTCTGCTACATATTTTTGGTAAAAAAATCCCAGTAAGCGTATGTTGATTGGTCTGCACAAACGTTAATTTTTTTTACTAGCGGTGATTAGCGATTTTTAGCAGGACTGTGACATTGCAGCAGACAAATTGGACACTAAGTGACACTTTTTGGGAACCAGTGATACTAATACAGTGATCAATGCTAACAAAATGCACTGTCACTGTATAAATGACGCTGGCAGGGAAAGGGTTAACATCAGGGGCAATCAAAGGGTAAAGTGTGCTCCTAGGGAGTGATTCAGGAACACAGATCTCTCTCTTCCTCTCTGACAAAATGGCAGTCTGTGTAGCTAGCCTCTCTAGTTAATGATTGGTGGGTTGCACAGACACGGAAGGAGTGAACAATGTACAGGTACATTGTTTCTGTAGCCGGGTCGCCCTGCCGCAGTAAATGTGCGGTGTGCGGTCCAGAAGCAGTTAAAGTGAATGTAAGCCTAGGTTCACATACATTATGTGCGATGCGGGATTACAGAGCCGGTTCCCGCATCGCAGTCTTCCCGCAGGCAGTTCACACTGCTTTCTGCGAACTGCTGCAGGTGTCATTACAAAGTTAATGAAACCCCCCAGTTGTGTTTATAGATCGCAGTGCAAACTGTGAACTCGCCCATGAATTGAAACGCATGGGTGAGAACACCCATGCAATGAGATTCCAGTGCGGGAAAAAAAAGGTTCCTGCACCTTTTTTAGCGTGAATCCAGTGCGAGTTCAGTCATATAAGTGTATGGCTGAACTCGTACTGCTCAGACATCGCATGTGATCGGCACCTGCGGTGCGGGTGTGATTCAAATGCGATGTCTAAGATCGCAGAAATGTGAACCGGGGCTTAACCACTTCAGCCCCGGAAGGATTTCCAGCTTTAGGACCGGAGCCCTTTTGCGATTCGGCACTGCATTGCTTTAACTGACAATTGCGCGGTCGTGCGACGTTGTACCCAAACGAAATTTGCGTCCTTTTTTTCCCACAAATAGAGCTTTCTTTTGGTGGTATTTGTTCACTGCTGCGTCATTTCTGATCGCCGCTATAAACAAAAGAAGAGCGACAATTTTGCAAAAAAACCCAAATTTCTTATTTTTTGCTAAAATACAAATCCGAAAAAAAATTAAAAAAAACATTTTTTTTCATCGGTTTTGGCCGATTTATATTCTTCCTCATATTTGTGATAAAAAAAATCACAATCAGCGTTTATTGATTGGTTTGCGCAAAAGTGTTTACAGATGATGAGAATTCATTTTTGGGGTTTTTATTTTTTTTTTATTTTTTACTATTAATGGCAGCGATCTGCGATTTTTAGCGGTACTGCGATATTTCGGCGGACATGTCGGACCATTTTGACACTTTTTTGGGACCATTGGCATTTATACAGCGATCAGTGCTATAAAAATGCACTGATTACTGTGTAAATGCCATTGGCAGTGAAGGGGTTAACCTGCAGGGGGCGCTCTAAGGGTTAACTGTGTTCCCTGGGCGTGTTCTAACTGTGGGGGGACTGCCCTAGCTGGGGAAGGGAAGTGGTCACAGCCTTCATGTACAGGAAGGCTGTGATCACAGCCCTTCCCCCTTCACAGAACGGAGGTCTGTGTTTACATACACGGACCTCGTTCCTTCACTCCGGGGGGGCATCGCGGGTGGCCGGCGGAGATCGACTCCGCCGCACCCGCTCCCTGGCCCCCCCGGACACAGTGAGCGCGCGGGCGCGCCTCCGGCGGCGCGCGCTCACTGTGCACGATCAGGCGGCCGCCGTCAGATGACGGCGATTCACCTTATTCACCTTATCGGCGGTCGGCAAGTGGTTAAGGTTTGTTTTTGTTTTTTTTTAATAAGAAACACGTCGTACAGCCACGACCCTCCTTTTCTGGGATGTCCAGCGCTCCTGGCTCCTCCTTCATCGGGTGCCCCCAGGGAGAGACGCATTCCATGGGGGCGCGCTCCTGAGTCACTGGATTTGATTGACAGCAGCAGGAACCAATGATTCCTGCTGCTATCAATCTATCCAATGAGGACCCGAGACAGCAACTGGAGCTGCTGGGCTCACAATCGTCGCGGGAACGATCAGGTTCAGGTAAGAGAAAGGGGGGCAGATTCAGAACAGAAGGTTTTTCACCTTAATGCATAGAATGCTTTAAGGTGAAAAAACTTGAGACCTTAAAACTCCTTTAACCACTTGACCACTGGGCACTTAAACCCCCTTAACAACCAGACCAATTTTCAGCTTTCAGCGCTCTCACACTTTGAATGACAATTGCTCAGTCATGCAACATTGTGCCCATATGAAATCTGCGTCCTTTTTTTCACACAAATAGAGCTTTCTTTTGGTGGTATTTAATCATCGCTGGGTTTTTTATTTTTTGCGCTATAATTAAAAAAAGACCGAAAATTTTGTAAGAAAATGAATTTTTCTTCGTTTCTGTTATAAAATTTTGCAAATTAGTAATTTTTCTTCATAAATTTTGGCCAAAATTTATACTGCTACCTATCTTTGGTAAAAAAAAAAAAACAACAAATTAGTGTATATTATTTGGTCTTTGTGAAAGTTATAGAGTCTACAAGCTATGGTGCAAATCACTGAATATTGATCACACCTGATATACTGACGGCCTCTCTCATTTCCTAAGACCCTAACAAGCCAGGAAAGTACAAATACCCCCCAAATGACCCCTTCTTGGAAAGTAGACATTAGACGGTATTTAGTAAGAGTCATGGTGAATTTTTTGAAGTTGTAATTTTTTCCCACAATTCTTTGCAAAATGAAATATTTTTTTTTTTCCCCAAAATTGTCATATGTTAACAGGTTATTTCTCACACCCAGCATATGCATACCACAAATTACACCCCAAAATACATTCTACTACTCCTCCCGAGTATGGCGATACCACATGTGTGACACTTTTACACAGCCTGGCCACATACAGAGGCCCAACATGCAGGGAGCAACGTCAGGCGTTCTAGGAGCATAAATTACACACATAATTTCTTGACTACCTCTTGCACTTTTGAAGGTCCTGGAGCACCAGGCCAATGGAAACGCCCAAAAAATGACCCCATTTTGGAAACCTAACACCCCAACGTATATTCTAGGAGGCATAGTGAGTCTTTTGAACATGTCATTTTTTCCACAAGTTTTTGGAAAATGTGGAAAGAAAATGAAAACGCATTTTTTTTTTACACAAAGTTGTCCATTTATACAATATTTCTAACACAGCATGTACATAGCAAAAATGACACCCTAAAATATATTCTGCTACTCCTCCCGAGTATGGCAATACCACATGTGTGACACTTTTACACAGCGTGACCACATACAGAGGCCCAACATGCAGGGAGCACCGTCAGGTATTCTAGCGGCATACATTTAGAATCTAATTTGACTACCTTTTACACTATTGTGAGGCACTGTGGTGGCATATATAGGGGCACAGATGGGCAGGGTATTGGCATAGATGAGCAGTAGAGTGGCACGGATGGGCACTGTAGTGGCACAGGTGGGCACTGTAGTGGCATGGATGGGCAGTGTAGTGGCATGGATGGGCACTGTAGTGGCATGTATGTGTCATGGATGAGAACTGATGTGGTATGGATGAGCATGAATGAGGCACAAATGAGCCATGGATGGGGATGGATGAGCCACGGATGGGTGGGTGAGCACGGATGGGTGGGTGAGCACGGCTGGGTGGGTGAGCTGGGTGGGTCGGCACGAGTGGGTGGGTAGGCACGAGTGGGTGGGTAGGCACCGAGTAGG
>BLSH010345918.1:176722-211568 GCA_018402905.1 Glandirana rugosa | reverse complement strand
TCAGATAATACACGTTTTACGTTAGACGACGCCCTTTTTTTCAGGGACTGAGAAAAGCCGCTACGTTTTGCGTGTCTACACTTAATGTAGGTATCCTTTGGTACAATTTACCGGACATCACGCAAAGACGTTTTACGTGGTTTTTGCGTATCCACACTTGAATCTAATTCAGAATTACAGGTTTAGATACAGTGCGGAATCACAAGTTATGGAAATACAGGGGACTGGTTTTGATGGGATGTAAGGGGGTCTACGTATACATCCTTCCCCTATTCACAAAGGGTACATGTCAGTCCAGGTATTTATAACCCTGTAACTGTGTTAAGATTAGAAAAACTGAGATATGTCCCTTAAAAAGTGGGAGGCACATATACAAACTGTTGTAATTCCTACACCGTTCACCTGATTTGGATGTAAATATCCTCAAATTAAAGCTGAAAGTCTGCAGTTAAAGCACATTTTGTTAATTTCATCTCAAATCCATTGTGGTGGTGTATAGAGTCAAAAAGATTAGAATTGTGTCAATGTCCCAATATTTATGGACCTGACTGTACATGGGAAACACTTATCCCCTTCCTACATATGCATCTGGGGGAATGTAGGGTAGTTTTGGTCAGGGGACATAAAGGTATTGAACACTAAGGCGTGACATAGATTTGGACATTAAGACTTAATCTAAGTTCACACCTATGCGTTTTTGGTGCATTTTGCAGAAACGCACTACAGGCCATTTAACATGGTTTCCTATGGATGTAATTCACATCTGTGCGTTTTGCATCGCCGAAAAGAGTCAGGGACTTTTTTTCCCGCAGCAGATTGCATTTTGCACATAATAGACTTCAATGGAGCCACATCTAAAATGCAAGTGTTTCGCGTTTTGGCGCATTTTTTGATGCGGTTTGTTTTTTTTTCTTTAACACCCTGTGTATAGCTTGTTGTGGGCTAGCCACCACGTCCTTAACAACCAATGCAACGTCAGCTGTCAGTGGGCTATGCCCCCCCCCCCCCCGCCCTGCAGCACCTTGTCCCCATGTTGATGGTCTGCAGGCCTGGGGCTTATCAGAATCTGGAAGCCCCCTTTAACAAGGGAGCCCCCAGATCCTGTCCCCCCTCATGTGAATGAGTATGAGGTACGTTGTACCCCTGCTCGTTCACCAAAAAAGTGTCAAAAAGAAAAAAAAAACCACAAACAGTTCTTGGCAAATCCTTTATTAAAAATGAAAAAAGAATGTCCCCCGATGTAGAACCATCGTCAATCACACCACCCGCCGCACAACCAGACCCGAAAAAAAAAAAAACTCCACACTTGACGAAGGCTAACTGACAACTGCCTTATTCTCCGTCTGACAGTTCAGTTTATTTTTAATAAAGGATTTGTCAAAAACTGTGTGTGTGTTTTTTTTCTTCTTTTTGACACTTTTTTGGGTTAATGAGTAGGGGTACAATGTACCCCTACTCATTCACATGGGGAGGGCTGAGATTGGGGGGCCCTCTTGTTAAAGGGGGTTTCCAGATTACAATAAGCCCCCGCCCGCAGACCCCCTCAACCACCGCCCAGAGTTATGGGAAGAGGCCCTTGTCCCCATCAGCATGGGGAGAAAGTGCTTTGGGATGGGGGGAGCCCCCCTGCCCCAAAGCACCCCCCATGTTGAGGGCATGTTGCCTAGTATGGTTCAGGAGAGGTGGGACACGAGTTTGTCCCCTCCCTTTCCTGCCAGGCTGCATGCTCGGATAAGGGTCTAGTATGGATTTGTGGAGGAACCCCATGCCATGTTTTTTTAAATTGTAGCGTGGGGTTCTTCTCTAAATCCATACCAGACTGAAGGGCTTGGTATAGATTGGAGGGACCCCAAGCCTTTTTTGCCTTATTTTTCATTCAGCTGTCAGCGGGCAACCCCTCTATAAGCTGATGACTCATCGGTTGTTAAGGACACAGCAGCCAGCTTCCCGGCCTGCTCCTTAGCAACCAACTATATACAGTGTGTCTAAAGAGAAAAAAATGCAAAATTCATGAAAACTGCATGCAAAAATGTGGGTTTAAAAACGCACTGCAAATTGTGCCTGAAAACTGCTTCAACTGCAACCGCATAGATGTGAATCTAGACTAAAACTGGCCATACACTAGTAGAATTAAATGTGAACAAAATTAGTTTCAAGAGCATTCTTTCTAATGGTTAGCAAGGTCAAATCGATAAAAAGAAAATTCAAAGGAGCTGGATAGAATTTCGTCTTTTTTTTTAAATGATCACATTTCTAACAGTGAATGTATTTTTTTTTCAGGAGGAGGAAGTCCATTCACGCTAAAACTGAATGTGAAAAGCAAACTTTTTCGAAGTAATTTTAAGCAACATTTGTTGAGGTGTCGAATGTACAGATTAGAATTTTCATATGAATTATCATGCGAATGTCTATTGGTATATAGCCAGTTTCCACACGGAATGTAACATAAAATAGCAAAAAACTGCACAACCAAAACCTTGAAAAGGGATTAAAGTGCATGTGCAGAAAATAAGTAGAAAGAGAAAACTACACAACGTAAACAATAAAAGTAACCATAAATCAATTACAATAAAAGTAAGAATAAAAAAAATATATAACAATTATTAAATATGAATCTATTCAATCTATAACACATTTAAAGTGCCAATAACATCCCACCTAGCAGATTCATATACAAGTGTACAAAAATAGTCAGCAGACTTCATTTAGTGCAATAATAGCATACTGTGCAAAGTTCATAAAAGTGCAAAATGTGTGGCAGAAAATCCAGTATTGTCCTGTATCTAATCCTCCAAAAGCAGTCCACTGAAGAGGATAAGAATAGAAGCCTCCTCCACCGAGTGCAGAAATAATAGAGGATTGTTGGTAGCATGCTGGAGGGCTAGACCTCGCGCCAGAGGTCTGGCCCTCCAGCATGCTACCAACACAAGGGAGCTTGATGTAGTAAGGTGCTTGCGAATCCCATTGAGTGGAAGGTACGGAGTATTCAGAAGCCTGTGCCGCCCTGCTCTCCTTTGTGAATGCCTGCAGAGGCTATCTGCTAGCTGATGTAGTTTGCCTAGAGATAGGTAAACAACTAACTCTGGTAAGAGTTCCTTAAATAAGAGTGTTTGGTGACATCGGAACTATCCTCTATCATTTCTGCACTCGGTGGAGGAGGCTTTTATTCTTATCCTCTTCAGTGGACTGCTTTTGGAGGATTAGATACAGGACAATACTGGATTTTCTGCTACACATTTTGCACTTTTATGAACTTTGCACAGTATGCTATTATTGCACTAAATGAAGTCTGCTGACTATTTTTGTACACTTGTATATGAATCTGCTAGGTGGGATGTTATTGGCACTTTAAATGTGTTATAGATTGAATAGATTCATATTTAATAATTGTTATATATTTTTTTATTCTTACTTCTATTGTAATTGATTTATGGTCACTTTTATTATTTAGGTTGTGTAGTTTTCTCTTTCTACTTATTTTCTGCACATGCACTTAATCCCTTTTCAAGGTTTTGGTTGCACAGTTTTTTGCTATTTTATGTTACATTTTGGGTGGTATCCAATTAATTGCTGCAACCACACTACATATACATATTACTTACATTAGCGCGGTATCTCCACATTACAACTAGAGTTTCCACACTGGGCCAGCTGTGTACAAGTATTTATTACTCTCACTGTTCTCCCTCTGACTATGCCTTCATATGTCATTCTCTACAGAAGACTGGTAATGTTTTTGTGCATACATCATCCAAGATTAGAAATGACAGTATTATGCGGTGACCAAGCCCAGATTCCACTACGTCTATCACTTGACTTGTAATAAAACCACCACCCACTTGTTACCTATTGTGTGGTCCTCAGACCCAAAAAAACAGTAGTTAGAATTTGCCCTGCATAGGTTCCTACTCACGCCTTATTAGCTGTGGCTCTGTCATGTGATGCAGGGAAAACCTTGTAATACCTCACCTTGCTCTGCACTGGATCCCAATCTAATGAAGAGGTCTGAGAAGGGGCTTTCTGTAGCACCATACAGTATGTGGTTAAAGATAAATGTCAAGTATGGCAGGTTCTAGTTTATGTGACTGCATATCTGAAAGACTGAATTGGATCTGCTAAATGAGTCGCAGGGACTTGCAATGTAAGCAAATGATTATGCAAAACGTCAAAATTGTTTGTGACTATTGTGTGTAACTAATACCTGTCACATCTACCTACTGTATTATAAAATAAACAAATGTTCAGGGTTGGGAAAGACAGTTTCTTAGAACAAGTGGCAAAGCAGAATACGTCAAAGCTTTTAAAGTGAATTATACAGGGCAAGGAGACAAGTTTGCTTTATTTACTCTTTCACAACAGTATATGCTAGATTTCTGACACAGGGAGGAAAAACTGTCACGTGTAAGCTCAAGCCAAATTTTCAGGTCGAGCTTACACAGGCCCACCCCCTACCATACAAACACAGACATCATGTGAAAGTAATAGCTCAATCACCAAGTACCAGTGATGTCACATGGGGTGAGTCAAAGGCTCCTCCATATCGGTAGTAGTGGGTATTTCTGTCCAGTGACTGAATAGAATGGTGGAGGAGCAAAGGAATAAGAGTAAGAGCTGCCGGGGGTTGTACAGACAACTTACAAGTACCGTACATCTTGTATTCCCAGCTCTTTACAGCATATTGGTTCCTCTCCACAGCTCATTGGGCTTCTCAAGTCATCCCACCCACAAATTCTTCACCCGTTATACTCTAAACTCTGCAGGTTCAGGAACATTAAAGTTGAGTAATAAGAGCCAATAGTATACATATATCTGTATGTGTGGATAAAATCTGCCTATATGGTGAAATGTTATTAAATTCACAAAGGGAACGTCAATAATAGCATTATACATCATATTCCAACACAAATTTTGTCCTGTAGGCTTCCTCAGGTGATAATAAAATTACATACCTCATAAATATGCACTGTCTCTTAATTATGAATTTCTTTTAGATCAAACCTGTGGCCCTGTATGGGCAGACCACATGTTTGCTTTAAATTACAGTAGTGGCTTATGACTGTGCTCTCAACAGAGACTATAGGAAATATAATAAAATTCTTCAAATTGGCAACTAATTTGAATTATGCTCTACAGACAGGGGGCCACTTTTTTTAGGTGAGCAGAGCCAAAGGGTTAGCTTTATTACTGTAAAGATGTCCCTAAAGACCAATTCCAGCTTGAAATGATTCCCCCTAGCAGCTCTTAAAATGAAAAGCCACCCTGGATGCTATTCTCACACTTGTGTTAAGTGTCCCGCATAGATTTACCTTGAACAGTGAACAAGGGGCATGTCAGCACGCTAGAATCTCTTGAAGACCTGCAGTTGCACGAAACGCATTGGTAGGAGCTATACTGCTGATGTCATGTTCCCATTTCCGGTTCTGGCATCAGCAGCCATCTTAATGAGTTTCATTCTCTGTTTTCCTTTATTGCTTTATGTGGATGGCATAGCAAATCTTTTTTCAACCAGTTTAATTTGTGATTTTAATGGATGGCTGTTTACCATTTATTGAATAAAATAGTACACTATGGGGTTGATTTACTAAAAAAGAGAGTGCAAAAACTGGTGCAGCTCTGCAAAGAAACCAATCAGCTTCCAGGTTTTATTTGTCAAAGCTTAATTAAGCAAGCTGAAGTTAGAAGCTGATTGGCTACCATGCACAGCTGCACCATATCTTGCACGTTCCAGTTTTAGTAAATGAACCCCAATATATCACCTTCTGTGGCTCCTTATAGTGAACATTCCTCCTAGAAATTAACAAAGAGGCTGAAGGCTACCCTCTACTGGAGAGGAGTGTCAAAACAAGGTACCATTACCTATATACAGTGGCATTTTGCCTATTTCTCATCTGACATGTGCTGTTTGCTCTTTCCTTTTGCAGCTTTAGGCCCCTTTCACACATACGGACCGTTTGTCCGTTTTTCATCCATCCGTTGACGGATGAAAAACGGACATTAATGCAACTCTATGGAAAAACTGATGACAACTGATGATCAGCTATTTTCATCAGTTTTCATCCGCTTCCGTCAGCATCCGTTTTTTTGAATGGATGAAAGTCCTATTTTTCATCTGTCAAAAAAACGTATCGGACGGAAAACGGATGTAAACTGACGAACGGTCAGTTTTTCATCCGTTTTTGCATTGGTAGTGAATGTAAAAAAAAACTGATGAAAAACTGATGACCACAGATGAAAAAACGGATGAAAAAAAACGGAGGAAAAAACTGATGAACTGATAAACTGATGAACTGATGAACGGTCCGTGTGTGTGAAAGGACCCTAAGAGTTTCTGAGTGGGCAAGGGTGGCGGTGGTTGATGCACATTGTAATGCTGGTGCAAGATCACAAACAATCTCAGCGGCAAATGGACTGTTATATTTGCACTTGCTGATAGGATATACAGCTGTGCTCATAAGTTTACATACCCTGGCAGAATTTATGATTTCTTGGCCATTTTTCAGAGAATATGAATGATAACACAAAACATTTCTTTCACTTATGGTTAGTGTTTGGCTGAAGCCATTTATTATCAATCAACTGTGTTTGCTCTTTTTAACCACTGCAGTTGACGGCGACAAAGTGGCTCGATATCGCAAACCGACGTCATACGACGACGGCTGCGAGATCGCACACTGTGAGTGCGCGCGCGCCGCCGGAGGCGCGCCCACACGCTCACTGTGTTCGGGGGGGCCAGGGAGCGGGTGCGGCGGACTCGATCGCCGCCGGCTACCGACGATGCTCCCCCCGCACCGTGATGCCCCCCCCGCACTGAAAGAATGGAGGTCCATGTAAGTAAACACGGACCTCCGTTCTGTGAGGGGGGGAAGGGCTGTGATCACAGCCTTCCTCTACATGGAAGCTGTGATCACTTCCCTTCCCCTGCTAGGGCAGCCCACACACAGTTAGAACACGCCCAGGGAACACAGTTAACCCTTAGAGCGCCCCCTGCAGGTTAACCCCTTCACTGCCAATGGCATTTACACAGTAATCAGTGAATTTTTATAGAACTGATAGGTGTATAAATGCCAAAAAAAGTGTCAAAATGGTCCGACATTTGCCCCAATATCGCAATACCGTTAAAAATCGCAGATCACCGCCATTACTAGTAAAAAATAAAAAAAAAAATAAAAACCCCAGAAATGAATTCTCATCATCCGTAAACGCGGCCACTTTTGCGCAAACCAATTAATAAATGCGGATTGCGATTTTTTTTATCACAAATATGAGGAAGAATATAAATCGGCCAAAAATGTTTTTTTGTATTTTTTTTTTGGATTTGTATTTTAGCAAAAAGTAAGAAATTTGGGTTTTTTTGCAAAATTGTCGCTCTTCTTTTGTTTATAGCGTCGTTCAGAAATGACGCAGCGATGATCAAATACCACCAAGAGAAAGCTCTATTTGTGGGGAAAAAAAAGACTCAATTTTCGTTTGGGTACAACGTCGCACGACCGCGCAATTGTCAGTTAAAGCAACGCAGTGCCGAATCGCGAAAAGTGCTCTGGTCCTAAAGTGTGAAATCCTTCCGGGGCTGAAGTGGTTAAATCATAATGACAATAAAAACTACCCAAATGACCTTGATCAAAAGTTTACATACCCCAGTTCTTAATACTGTGTATTGCCCCCTTTAACATCAATGACAGCTTGAAGTCTTTTGTGGTATTTGTGGATGAGGCTTTTTATCTTCTCAGATGGTAAAGCTGCCCATTCCTCTTGGCAAAAAGCCTCCAGTTCCTGGAAATTCTTGGGCTGTCTTGCATGAAATGCATGTTTGAGATCTCCCCAGATTGAGGTCAGGAGACTGAGATGGCCACTCCAGAACCTTCACTTTATTCTGCTGTAGCCAATGACAGGTCGACTTTGCCGTGTGTTTTGGATCATTGTCATGTTGAAATGTCCAAGTACGTTCCATGCACAGCTTGCTGGCTGAGGAATGCAAAGGTTCCTCCAGTATTTTTTGATAACATACTGCATTCATCTTGCCATCAATTTTAACCAAATTTCCTGTGCCTTTGTAGCTCACACATCCCCAAAACATCAGCAATCCACCTCCGTGTTTCACAGTAGGAATGATGTACCTTTTATCATAGGCCTTGTTGACTTCTCTCCAAATGTAGCGTTTGTGGTTGTTGCCAAAAAGCTCAATTTTGGACTCATCACTCCAAATGACTTGGTGCCAGAAGGTTTGAGGCTTGTCTCTGTGCTGTTTGGCATATTATAAGCAAGATACTTTACGGCATTTGCATAATAATGGCTTTCTTCTGGCGACTCAACCATGCAGCCCATCTTTCTTCAAGTGCCTCTTTATTGTGCATCTTGAAAAAGCCACACCACATGTTTTCAGAGAGTCCTGTATTTCACCTGAAGTTATTTGTGTGTTTTTCTTTGCATCCTGAACAATTTTCCTGGCAGTTGTGGCTGAAATTTTAGTTGGTCTACCTGACCTTGGTTTGGTTTAAACAGAACCCCTTATTTTCCACCCCTTGATTCAAGTTTGAACACTGCTGATTGGCATTCTCAATTCCTTGGATATCTTTTTATATCCCTTTCCTGTTTTATACCGTTCAACTACCCTTTCCTGCAGATCCTTTGACAATTCTTTTGCTTTCTCCGTGACTCAGAATCCAGAAATGTCAGTGCAGCACTGGATAAAAGATGCAAGGGTCTGTCAGGAGTCCAGAGACTCATTGACCTTTTATACACGCACACTAATTACAAGCAAACAGATCACAGGTGAGGATGGTTACCTTTAATAGCCATTCAAGCCCCTTTGTGTCAACTTGTGTGCATGTAATCAGGCCAAAATCACCAGGGAATGTAAACTTTTGATCAGGATCATTTGGGTAGCTTCTGTTGTCATTATGATTTAAAAAGAGAAAACACAGTTGATTGATAATAAATGGCTTCAGCCAAACACTAACCATGAGTGAAAGAAATGTTGTTGTGTTATCATTCATGTTCTCTGGAAAATGGCCAAGAAATCATACATTTTGTCAGAAAAAGTAAACTTATGAGCACAGCTGTATATACTGTACACAGGGATATAGATATACTGTACTGTGATTTGCTAGTTCTGATCCATGCACTGAAACAGGTGGACCAATTGATTTATATTTTTTACTAATGATGGAGCCAATGATACTATCTTCTGATAACCCATACGTATTAATAACATTCTTATTTATTGAGCAATGACAAATTTAATGGAGTTCTTTTTTTTCTTTGTTTTTCTTTTTTTATATTTTTCAACAAGACATACAGGAGATGAGAGTGGACGACACCTCCATAATGCAGGGGGCACAATAGGACAATTTGGATTGTTTTTATCCCGTTTTAAATGCTTTTAAGGTTGTAAGTATACAATACATTTTTTTGAAACGATATCACGCCATGAGGAGCTTTCTTTTTTGATTATCTCCCCACAAACGTCATCACCAGCAACCACGGTGGCAACGGAAGGACCCATCGCTATCTACGGCAGAGGGAAAGCCCCACCTTAAGAGACCTAAAGGCTGTTCTGACTTGTTTTACCATAAGGTTAACAAGTCCAACAAATCTTGTGAGTGAGATATACCCGCTGTTTTCTGTGATCAAGTGGACGCACCGGGATCACCGTTTGAAGAAATACAAAGAGCACAGAGCACTTTCAAGGGACTTTTTGCACCTTTATTATTATTAACTATTGCACTATTAATTTTAGCACTGCATTTTTTCACTGTAAGCACTTTATCCCCTTCCTTACTGGGCACTTAAACCCCCCTCCTGCCCAGACCAATTTTTGGCTTTCAGCGCTGTCGCATTTTGAATGACAATTGCGCGGTCGTGCGACGTTGTACCCAAATAAAATTTGCGTCCTTTTTTTCCCACAAATAGAGCTTTCTTTTGGTGGTATTTGATCCCCTCTGCGTCATTTCTGATCGCCGCTATAAACAAAAAATGAGCAACAATTTTGCAAAAAAGAACAATATTTTTTACTTTTTGCTAAAGTACAAATCCATTAAAAAAATGATTCATTATATTGGCCGATATATATTCTTCTACATATTTTTGGTAAAAAAAAAAATCGCAATCGGCGTATATTGATTGGTTTGCGCAAAAGTTATCGCGTCTACAAACTGGGAATTGATTTATGGCGTTTTTATTATTTTTTTTTTTTACTAGTAATGGCGGCGATCTGCGATTTTTATCGGGACTGCGATATTGGGGCGGACATGTCGGACATTTTTGACACATTTTTGGGACCAATGACATTTATACAGCGATCAGAAATTTAAATGTCCACTGATTACTGTGTAAATGTCATTGGCAGTGAAGGGGTTAACCAGCAGGGGGCAGTGAAGGGGTTAAATATGTTCCCTGGCTGTGTTCTAACTGTGGGGGGGATGGGCTGGCCGGGACATAACAGATCTAACTGATCCCAGTGACAGGGATCAGTAGATCTGTTATGTCCCCTGTCAAAGAATGGGGAACCGCCGTGTTTACAACGGCGGTTCCCCGTTCTGAGGCTCCTGAAAGTGATCGCGGGTCTCGGGCGGACATCGAGTCCGTCCGACCCACGGGCACGCTCGCGCAGCGTGCGGCGCGCGCGCGCCGCCGCTGCCGCCAGGGGGCACGCGGGAGCATGCGCAGTGGAGGACGTCCATGGACGTCCTCCCGGCATTTCAGGTCCGTGCTGGAGCCGTATTTCGGCAATAGCGCGGACCTGGAGTGGTTAAATAGCAATGTTTACACATCAAGTTTTCCCTTAGAGGTATATTAAGAGGGTAACCCATCAGTGCTGTTCACTTATTCTATATTAGGAAGTGTCTGGAAAAGAACCATCAGTCATTTTTAATTTTATTTAACGCTTGAGCCTAGGTTCACACTTGCAGGATTCCAGTGCCGGTTCCCGCATCGCATCTCTCCCGCACTGCCTTCTACGAACCACTGTGGGTGTCAATACAATGTCAATGACACCCCCAGATCGGTTCACAGATCACAGTGCGAACTGTGGATTCGAACAGAAATCGGATTGCATGGGTGAGAACACTCATGCGATCCAACTCAAGTGCAGGGAAATACAAGCATCGAATCTCTCACGCAGGCAGTTCACACTGCCTTCTACGAACCACTGTGGGTGTCAATACAATGTCAACAATGTCCACAACTGTGGATACGAACAGAAATCGGATTGCATGGGTGAGAACACTCATGCGATCCGATTCAAATGCAGGGAAAAACAAGTACCTGCACCTTTTCCTGTGCAAATCCAATGCGAGTTCAGCCATGCAACTGTATGGCTGAACTCGCATTGCTCAGACATCACATGTGATCAGTACCTGTGGTGTGGGTGCAAATCACATGTGATGTCTAAGATTGCACTAGTGTGAACCTAAGGTAACTCCCACTTTTGTTAAGAAAAAACATTTCCCTCTGGGTGATCTATGTGCATTGCAGAGATTTTAACAAACTTTGTTGCAGATTCCTACCTTTTGTTATTCTGAAGAAACCCCTGTGTGTTTGTCTGTGTTCATGTGGGAAAGTGAGTCTAATGGGAGTGGTTTCATAATTATCAATCAGCTGTGCACCTGCAGGGTTCTAATGAGGATATCTGCTTGGCCTGCATTCCTTGATGTGATTTCCTATTGGAAGTATCTCACCAAAAATGACATTTTTGTTGCAGGGGATTCCTTTTATCTGACTTGTATCTTAGGGCAGACTTCTGGGAAAATCAGTGAGCCAATCACACAAGCAGGAAATTATGTTTCTAGGGGGCATTCTGTATACACTCTGTGTACAGAACACCTCCAGGTAGCCTTATTGCATTGCATTTTCAAAAAATGACAGCAGCTGCAGATTGAAAAGGAGCGGTCATTTTAATAACATTCAAACACAATATGACTTGTGCCGCAATTGTATACACTATATTATTTTTTCTTTATTTGCTATTTTTTTCCCCTTTAACATGATAAACCTTATATAAAAGTGTGTGGTTTTAATATACTGTACATACACTTTATAAGATGTTTTCCATTTTAATAAAAAAAAACTTTGGAAATGTTTGTAATAAACAGAATTTTTGCCACTTACGAAAACCTTCAACTCAACAGCAGTCGGGTTTCACTGTACTCAGCAGAAAGGTCAGTGTCAAATGATGCTTTCTAAATATTTCATGACAAATCTATATATCTGTGCACTCACATTGTCTGCAGGTCTCCAGCAAGACCCGGACACAGGATTGAAGACTTCGTCCCACCTAAAACGCTTTGAAGCCTTCAAAATCCAGGCCTCATCTGGAATTACAAAAAAACAGAGAATGCTGAAAAGCCTGTGTTCTTCATTGAAAAACAATGCTCTGAAGTTTAACACTCTACCTACACTGTAATATACACTATATTGTCAAAAGTATTGGGACACCTGCCTTTACACGCACATGAACTTTAATGGCATCCCAGTCTTAGGCCGTAGGGTTCAATATTGAGTTGGCCCACCCTTTGCAGCTATGACAGCTTCAACTCTTCTGGGAAGGCTGTCCATAAGGTTTAGGAGTGTGTCTATGGGAATGTTTGACCATTTTTTCTGAAGGGCATTTGTGAGGTCAGACACTAATGTTGGACAAGAAGGCCAAGCTCGCAGTCTCCACTTTAATTCATCCCAAAGGTGTTCTATCGAGTTGAGGTGCAGGCCAGTCAAGATCCTCCACCCCAAACTCGCTCATCCATGTCTTTATGGACCTTGCTCAAAAAAAGAAAAAAAAATCATAGTGTGTACCAGGCTTTAGTCTAATATTCAGTTTATGTCTTTATGTGAACATTCATGCTGGTGATAAAAAAAAGGAACTTGGTGGTTGTATGGTGGTTATAACAGGAGAGTTCAGCACCTGATAGCAGGACAGACAAAGAGTCTAGCTGGCCATAGACAGTCCAACGGCGGACTGATTGAAAAAAACAAACTGATTCCTCCACCCACACATGCCAGGTGAATGGAGGAATCCTTTCGCTGTGCCATTGAATTCTGACAACAGGACTCCACTGTCAGAATATGTTGATCGGCGGTTGCAGCCAATTAGCTGCAAACTGCTTACCGTCAAACGTTTTCAAACAGTCATCAACGTCTGTCGAGCAGGAACGGCCATAGATGGATCAAATTTTGATCCATCTATGGCCAACTTTAAGCTAAGAGTAAAGCTGGCTACACATAGCTCAAATTTTGGAGATTTGAGCTGTGGGTAGCCTGATGGTCAACATCTGGCTCGAGAAAAGTCAGTTGAGAAAAGACACTAGTTGGAAATTTGTTGGTCAAACAGTGACTACATTCATTCAGATGCAGTCAGTGTTTGGAAATTCAGTAGCCACAGGTCTTGCCATTTGCTGAATACAAGAACTGACAGGAAGATTCCTTCATCCAGGCTTTTTAACCCTTTCATGCCTAAGCCTTTCTCTGACATTTGTTGCTTACAAGTTAAAATCCATATTTTTTGCTAGAAAATTACTTAGAACTTAGCAGAGATCCAAGAGAATAAAATGGTGATCATTGCAATATCTTATGGCACACAGTATTTGCGCAGCAGTCTTTCAGATGCAATTATTTTTGGAAAAAAGACACTTTCATGAATTTTAAAAAAAAACAGAACAGTAAAGTTAGCTCAGTGTTTTTGTATAATGTGAAAGATGATGTTACGCCAAGTAAATAGAAACCTAACATGTCACGCTTTGAAATTGCCCAGGCTTGTGGAATGGTGACAAACTACGGTACTTAACTATCTCCATAGGCGACGCCAGGTTACCAGTTTAGAGTTACAGAGGAGGTCTTGTGCTAGAGTTATTGTGAAAACACAAGACAAACATGTAATCTCTTGTGCGCCCTGGGAGCTGGATGGAGAGAATGCGAGGGCACTGGATCAGTCTGTCATCCGTGGACCATGGGTGGAAAGTCCAAGGTGTCTATTGAGGTCTCAGAAGCTAAAATGCTGGCTTTAGACGGCTGTAGGCTCTGAAAAGAGCTAGAAGAAACTCTGCGCGGACATAGAACAGAAAAAGAGCAGCGTCAATCTAAGTGCAGCAGTATAAAACCATATTTCTGTGCTAGAGTTATTGCTCTCGCTCTATCAATCGCGGCGATACCTCACATGTGTGGTTTGAACATCATTTGCGGGCGCGACTTGCGTATACATCGCTTCTGTGCCCGAGCAATGAGGGACGGGGCACTTCAAATTGTTTGGGTTTTATTTCTGGTTTATTTTATTTTTATTTATTTTTATTTTTACATTGTCTCTTTGAAAAAAAATCTGATTATTTTTATTGTTGTCACAAGGAATGTAAACATCCCTTGTGACAGTAATAGGCAGTGACAGGTACTCTTTATGGAGGGATCTGGGGGCCTAAAAAAAAACAAATCCCTCATTTAAACTTAAAAGCATTCAAGTAGCCAAGTTTGTATGTTTTAAATGCTGTTATTTTTTTAAATTTTGGCGCCTTTAAGGCTCCAGTAAAACGGAAGTGATGTCATGACATCGCTTCCAGGTTACTAGAGCCAAGACCCGATCAAAGCCGATTCCATTTTCCGGTCTTCGGCCAGCCGGCAGATGTGTCCGCTGAAAGATACATATTTGGGGGGAACACCCTATCAAACGCATGGTGCTGCTTGTAAGACCAACAGACAAAAAAAATGCATATTACAGCGCACACATGATACATACTCCTGCCAGGCTGTTTAAAAACATCTAAAAGTTTATAGAAAAAAATGCAAAAATACGGGGGTTTGGTCACACTGAATGGCCATGAAGTGCTTAAGCCCACTGACTGCTGCAAAGTACCCCGATTTAACAGTGGGTTCCTACACTAACCTTAGAGTGAATGCTCCTAACTCTTAAACCATGGAAGCCAACGCTTCTCTTTATGGGGGACCAGAGGACTCATCCCAGGTGGGGGTAATTAAGGAGGATGGGGTTCACCAGCCAAAAAGGTCTGGTCAGGACCTTAGCATACAAAAAGATACATATTTGGGGGGAACACCCTATCAAACGCATGGTGCTGCTTGTATGACCAACAGACAAAAAAATGCAGATTACAGCGCACACATGATACTTACTCCTGCCAGGCCATTTAAAAGCATCTAAACGTATATAGCAAAAAATTGGCCATTCAGTGTGACCAAACACCCGTATTTTTGCATTTTTTGCTATATACGTTTAGATGCTTTTAAACAGCCTGGCAGGAGTAAGTATCATGTGTGCGCTGTAATCTGCATTTTTTTGTCTGTTGATCTTACAAGCAGCACCATGCGTTTGGTAGGGTGTTCCCCCCAAATATGTATTTTTTTGTATTTGAGGTCCTGACCAGACCTTATGGGCTGGTGAACCCCATCCTCCTTAATTACCCCCAATCAGTGTCCACCTGATCCATGGGATGTGTCCTCTGGTCTCCCATAAAGAGAAGCATGGTATAAGAGATAGGATCATATACGCTAAGGTTAGTGTAGGAACCCACTGTTAAAACGGGGTACTTTGCAGCAGTCAGTGGGCTTAAGCACTTCATGGCCATTCAGTGTGACCAAACCCTCGTATTTTTTCATTTTTTGCTATATATGTTTAGATGCTTTTATACAGCCTGGCAGGCGTAAAGCCTCGCACACACGGGACAACGATCGTACGTACGATCATTGCAAATCGTATGTTGGATAATGTAACTTGCATATTGACTGCACTACACGATCGTACGAGCACAAAAAGACGGTTCAGGTGCATGTAATTAGCATTCCTGACTTCGGAGCATGCGTGTTTTGCACAATACAACTTGTTGTACCAACTGCTCTGTACACACGTTACAACGGTCGTATGAACACTTGTTGGTACGACCACGTTTTCTAGTTTGCTCATACAACTCCCTTGTACGACCGTTGTATGTTCGGCTGTTCTAATCGCGCATACGAACGATCAATATCGCATACAACGGTCGTTAGTACAACCTGTTGTATATGATCGTCGTCCCTTGTGTACCAGGCTTAAGTATCATGTGTGCGCTGTAATATGCAGTTTTTTGGATGTGTCCGCTGTCGCTCGGGTTTCTGGGATGGGAGAGCTGTGGAAGGTGGCGGAACGTCCCCTCCCACACCATGGGATAACAGCCAAGCGGCTTTTAGTCGCATCGGTTGTTATCCCAAGAAAGCCAACCGCTGGCTCTAAAAAACGGTACCAGGGTGATGCGTTTCCTAACAGGTTCCTCAATTCTATCAGATTCCTCCATCCATATAAAGTAAATGAAGGGGATCCCAGCCCCCGAGAAATTGTATTCTGACATTGGAACCTACTGCTGTCAAAATAGACTGCAGCTGCTGATTGAGAAAAAATTCCCAACATGTCCTTTCAGCAGAAGTCGATCAAGTGATTAACTTCTGTCAAGTGAGGACTGCGACACACTGATTGAAATTCAACCAGACCCTGATGAACCAGACACATTTCGATCAATTTTATTTTTTTCTTGCATTAACGTAACAATAATGTAATCACCAATAGGGAGATGTAAACCTTAAAATGGCTACAGAAGCTGGATAGACCTGAAAACTCAGGTGTCTCTAAGTCCTCAAAAAATATATACCAAGTCAATCTTCTGTTTGTCTTCCTAAGGCTAGGTTCACACTGCTGCGGTGCGAATTTTCTGCGAATTGAATACGACTGCGATGCGAGTTTTTTCAGTTCAGACACAAGTGCGATTTCTACATGTGTTGGTGCGAATCTACTGCAAAGCTGTAGCTGGAGTTGGAGGGAGAAGCTATCGCAGTGATGTGAATGGGAGATTGCGTTTTCAATCCGTGTTCTATTGTAGTCTATGGAGATAAATTCGCAACGCACTGCATCGCACACGGATCAAACTCGCACAGGACCCTTTTTCTTCACGGATTAGATTCGCAATGCGTCAGTGTGAACTGCACTGGTAGAACACTATGTTATTGGAGATGACTTGCGAATTTAATGTATCGCAACGCAATCTATTCGCAGTACAGTTCGCAGCAGTGTGAACCCAGCCTAAAAGTAATACATTCGATTTAGATGAAATGACACTTTAACTGTAACTGTATAAGGACAATGGCACTCTGGGGACAGGTTGTTAAACCTGATTACATTTATGTGATTTTATGTAGGAGCTGAATGCTAATCATATGGTTCAAGAGAGAAACTGAGATGATACATTGGTTACTGAGCAGATTAGAATTAGAATAGGCATGCCAATTGACTGGTTATCCAAACAGTGCTAAATGTCATCCCCCTGCCCAAAAGCACTTTCAACTGAAACTCGGTTATACAAAGGCTGCCTGCTGAGTGGATCACAAAGCTTGCTCTCTTCTCATTCTCAGCCTTACAAATAAGAGATCAGTGAACTTTAGAACCATTCAGTTTGAACACTGTAGAATAAATCAATCGTCTTTCTTTTATACACACACACACATACAAGTGCTCTGACGTAGAGAAAATTATTCTATCTAAGAACAAAGTCCTTTTTTGTTAGGTCTAAGCAAACAAGGGTGCTTTAAAATGCCAATAATGCCAATGCAGTATCCACATCTTCTTATCATCTGTAGGTCACATTTTGGGCAATTTCTGCACTAAAAATCCAAAATGCTTTATCCTTTGCCAGTGGAAGATGCCAAAACCTCAGAATTTAAAGTGTGTATGTATAACCTAACAATGAACTTTTTTTAGCTCATTTTGGTTTGTTAAAAATACCATTAAAAGCAATTTGTTTTATCTTTTTGTAAGTTCAAAAATACTTGTTGATCTTGCAAGAATTCTTGTAAGCTTATAACTTCCTGTGCATCCTGCCTGTGCTGACTGTTAGCAATTACATTGATTCCCAAGGACTTCCATGCACCTCTGTACCACCTATGTATTGGACAGCAGATAAGGTCAGGGTTCCATAGTTCTATCTCGTGTCTGTTGTTCTGATAAAGAAAGGTTAGCGAGTGTTGTCATCCTAGAACACTGTCACTGGCAGAATCACCAGGTGAAAATAAAGGGAAAATGCTTGAAAGTAAACTAAAGTGATATGAAAGGCTTGTTTTTCTTTTTTGTTTTTTTTAAACAACAGACATGCTATACTTACCTGCTCTGTGCAATCGTTTTGCACAGAGCAGCCCTGATCCTCCTCTTCTTGCATCCCCCTCCGGCTCTCCTGGCTCCTCCCTCCTGCCCACAGCAAACAGCATACTATGGGGGCATCCGAGCCGACTCACTCCATTCACACACAGAGCCCGCCCCCGCGCTCTCCTCATTGGCTCACTGGCTGTGATTGACAGTAGAGCAAGCCAATGGCTACTGCTGCTGTCTCAGCCAATGAAGAGGAAAGTCCGTGGAGAGTTAAGGCTCTTAGGCACATCGCTGGATCAGGATGGGGCTCAGGCTCACGGGGTCGCCGGGGATGCTGCTGAACACAGAAGGTTTTTTACCTTCATGTCTAGGGCCTGGTAAGCTACAATTTATTACATGTTTTTGAGCGTAGATATAAATATTTAAAATATACATTTTTAAAAATATTTAAACTGTAGATGCCTTATTAGACATTAAAGCAGTTGTATCCCCCGCATTGTCATTTTTAGCTACAGGTAAGCCTATAATAAGGCTTACCTGTAGGTAAAATGAATATCTCCTAAACCTACACGGTTTAGGAGATATTCGCCCTGCATGCAGCCGCTGGCGTCAGTGGCCCATGCGCTCTGAAAGTCTAGCGGATTGTGCCGGAAATTCAGAGCTCCTTGCCGGAGCGGAGAACTTCCATGCGCATGTGTGGGAGTGACCCATCACGGCTCCTGCCACTCACAGCGCCGGAGCCAGCGAACCCAGAAGAGAACATGTCGGCTCCCTCAGCGGTGCCCGGGAGCAGTTGTGGGGGCCTAGTTCTAAGGTATTTTATAATGTGCTAGTATGTGATGCATACTAGCACATTATGCTATTGTCTTTCAGGGGTTTTTTTGTTTTGTTTTTTTCCGGCGGGTTTACTACCGCTTTAAAGTAAAAAAGCAACATTTTGCACTAACCTAAAGGACACCTCTACTAAAAGTAGAGAGGCTGTCATTGGTGCCTGCATTGTGGAAGGTTTGCTGTGTGGTCATCATATGGATTCTCCTTTAGGCTATCTAACACTAGCCTGCACAGTAAAATGTAGCATTTAGTGTTTTACCATGCATACTACTGCAGTGCTGGCTCCAGCGGTGGACAGTGTGATACGCATTTCAGTCAATGCACTAGTTTTTTTTTTGCCACTTTATTTGAAGTAGCATTCACAATGGGTGCAATACAGTATTGAGCAAAAAATGCAGGCATGCTGCTCTTTTCTGCACTGCACCGCATCGCACATCACACCAGCATTGAGGTATAAATGGGGTTACCTGCATTTATCCAGTGCAGAAAAATGCAGATTATAACAAATTGTGTGAACAATCCCCTAGTGCTTTCTGGGTCACTAATACAGATACAGAAGCATGCTATTAGAAAAGTCAGAATGTAGTCAGCATTGTTTATCGCATGGTTGTTGGATAAAAGCCTTTGAATTACTGATGCCATAGATTCGTTATGATGACAATCAGACCTTTGTCATTTTTAGTGGCAATCTTTATTATTTCAATTAACCACATGCTTACTGGGGGTACTTAATCCCCCCTCCTGCCCAGATCAATTTTCGGCTTTCAGCGCTGTCGCATTTTGAATTACAATTGCGCGGCCGTGCGACGTTGTACCCAAACAAAATTTTTATCATTTTTTTCCCACAAACAGAGCTTTCCTTTGATGGTGTTTGATCACCTCTGCGGTTTTTATTTTTTGCGCTATAAACAAACAAACAGTGACGATTTTGAAAAAAGAACAATATTTTTTACTATAATAAATATCCAAAAATAAAAAAATAAAAATATTCATCAGTTTAGGCCAATATGTATTCTTCTGCATATTTTTGGTAAAAAAAAATCGCAATCGGCGTATATTGATTGGTTTGCGCAAAAGTTATCACGTCTACAAACTATGGGAATTAATTTATGGCTTTTTTATTATTTTATTTTTTTTACTAGTAATGGCGGCGATCTGCGATTTTTATCAGGACTGCGACATTGCAGCGGACATGTCGGACATTTTTTACACTTTTTTGGGACCACTGACATTTATACAGCGATCAGAAATTTAAATTGTACTGATTACTGTATAAATGTCACTGGCAGGGAAGGGGTTAACACTAAGGGGGCAATCAAGGGATTAACTGTGTTCCCTGTATGTGTTCTAACTGTGTGGGGGTTGGGCTGGCAGGGACATAACAGATCTCACTGATCCCGATCACAGGGATCAGTAGATTTGCTATATCCCCCCTCACAGAGCGGAGAACCGCCGTGTTCACATTGGCGGTACCCCGTTCTGTCGCTCTATTAGGCGATCACGGGTCTCCAGCGGACATCGAGTCCGCCCAACCCATGGGCACGCCCACGCAGCATGCGGCAGCTGCGAGGGCGTGCCGCCGCCGGCTGTGAGTGCGAGCGGGAAGCGCGCAAAGGGGCGGACGTCCATGGATGTCCCCCCGGCAATTCAGATCCGCACTGTAGCCGTCTTTCAGCTATAGCGTGGATCTGTAGTGGTTAAACCATATATAACTGCTATAATTAGAATACACAGTTACATAGTTGGTAAGGTTGAATAGACATCAGTCCATTCAGTTCAACCTGTGTGGGTGTGTGCATGCATTTGTCATGTTGTGTTAAACTTAAAAGCAACACAAGTTCAGCTAAATTAGGTACACACAAGTTCAAGTAAATAAAATGTAAATTAAATGCTCTGTCCTGAAATAATATGAATTATTGAGAAATAAACTGTAACTATGTTTTCAGAATATGAGTATTTCCGACAACTACAGTAGTGAGAAGATACGTTTGATTTATTAAAGTGTTATTACACCCAGGACCCTGCATTCACTATATCTGGTCTCCCACAGTACACAGAACATGGAAATTGAATTATTTTAGTAGATATAAACTGCTAAATACCTTTTTTACATCAGTAGTATATAGCAGTCGTGTGACTTCTATCAGTGTCTAGTTAAAGTTTGTAGGAGGAGTTTTTCCTCTGATTGTCCTAAGAGGCTGCAGGACCCCTGACCCTCTGTCTGGACAGTGCTGATTGGCCCTGTGCTAATCACATGCACTTTCCCAAGAAAAAAAACTCTCTAGCAATACACCACAAACTGAACATGTGCAACTTGTCCCCTAGTTTCTGTTCTATCATCAGATAACTTGGGGATGGTAGAAGAAGGGGAGGTTCAAAGTAGACAGGATCAAACAGCCTTTTTTACACAATGCAGAGGATTAACTCCTTAGGTTTCACAATGAGTATAACAAGCATGCTTTACTGCATATACAGACTGATTTTACTGTTCTGGGTTTAGTAACACTTAAAGCAGAGGCGTAACTAGAACCTTCAGGGCCCCGGTGCAAGAAATCATGAAGGGCCCCCCCTGACCCCCGGGGCGACACAGCCCCATGCTTCAGGGGGCCCATGTGTCACCCCTGTACACCTGGATAGGAGTAGCAGCGGGAGTAGCATATGGAGGAACCAATCCCCTCCATTTTCTTCCTGCAGCCAGAATGCTGGCGGGAGGGAGAGGAGAAGTAGGCTTTCAGTGACTGAAAGGCAAATCACACTGCGCTTTCAACAGAGGCTATACAGGGACCAGGGGAACCATATACAAAACAGGGTAGCCTAAAATGACAGTCCAATATTGTGCAAATAATCCAGGTAAGTGGAGTAAAATAAACTGCCTTATTGAGAAGGCAAACAAAAAGAGCAGCGTCTACTAAGTGCATTATGAAAGCACATTTAATGGATAAAAACAATAAGAAATACACTCACAAAGGGAGGTAATGTGAAGGCATAATAATTAGCTGGGTTCTCATCCACTGTGGTCTGGATGGGTTGGCTCCAAGTGCAGACCGTCAGAAGTATTCCTATACTGGCCATGCTGATGGTTCCCAGTGCTTCCAGGGAACAGGGGACACTCTGTGGTGCACGGGCGCAGGCTGATTACGTCACTTCAGTGGGGGGGTGGCTCACGTTCGGATCATCCATGATCCTTCCTTAGCTGACTTTCAGTGACTGCAGGAGGAAAATGGAGGGTATTGGCTGCTCCATAAGCCGCCCCTCCTAATATCCAGGTGTACAGGGGTGAGGCATGACCCCCCTGGAGCATGGTGCTGGGATAAGTAGCAGTGAGCGGTGGTGGTAGTGATGGGGGAATGGGATTAATGGCAGTAGTAGTGGGGGAGTGGATGGGATCAGTGGTGGTGGTAGGGTGGATGGGATCAGTGGCAGCGGTGGTGGTGGGGTGGATGGGATCAGTGGCAGAGGTGGTGGTGGGTGGATGGGATCATTTGCAGCGATGGTGGTGGGGGGATGGGATCAGTGGCACCGGTGGTGGTGGGGGGATGGGATCAGTGGCACCGGTGGTGGTGGGGGGATAGGATCAGTGGCAGCGGTGATGGTGAGGTGGATGGGATCAGTGGCAGCGGTGGTGGTGGGTGGATGAGAACAGTGGCAGGAGTGGTGGTGGGGAGATGGCATGGGATCAGTGGCAGCGGTGTTGGTGGGGGGGATGGGATCAGTGGTGCTGGCAATGAGGGGTTGGGATCAGTGGCAGTGGTGGTGGCGATGAGGGGGTTGGGATCAGTGGCAGAGGTGGTGGCGATGAGGGGGATGGCAAAAGTGGCAGCCATGGTGGTGAGGGGGGTGGCATCAGTGGCAGCCGCGGTGGTGAGGGGGGTGGCATCAGTGGCAGCTGTGGTGATGAGGGGATGGCATCAGTGGCAGCCGTGGTGGTGAGGGGGTGGGATCAGTGGCAGCCGTGGTGGTGTGGGGATGGCATCATTGGCAGCCATGGTGGTGAACAGGTGGCATTAGTGGCAGCAGTGGTGGTATAGGGGGGTGGGATCAGTGGCATCTGTGGTGGTGAGGGGGGTTTGATCAGTGGCAGCTGTGGTGGTGAGGGGGTGGGATCAGTGGCAGCTGTGGTGGTGAGGGGGTGGCATCAGTTGCAGCGGTGGTGGTGAGGGGGTGGGATCAGTGGCAGCCATGCTGAGGAGAGTGACATCAGTGGCAGCAGTGGTGTTGAGGGGGGTGGCATCAGTGGCAGCAGTGGTGCCATCCTCTCCTACCACCACCTCTGCCTCTTACTGATCCCATTCCCCCACCACCACCACAGATCTCATTTCTGACTCCCCATCACTTCTGTTGTAGAGGTGATGGGGAGGTAGGGATGAGATCTGTGGTGGTGGTGGGGGGATGGGATCAGTAAGAGGCAGAGGTGGTGGAGGTTGGGATTGATTGCACTGGCATTTTGTCACTTACTTCAGCCAGTCAGTCGATTCCCCCTCAGAATTCCATGCCTCCAGGGATGCCTCTGTCTCATGGGGTCTCTTTGCAGAGAGGAGTGCTCCTCCCCATAAACGCAATTGGTGTCAGCTGGTCAGCTGACTTTCTTTTTCAGTGTCCACCCCGCCTCCCTACATGGATTCTCTCTGGAATGGAGAGGATAGGTGGGGCGGTCCAGACTGTCTGCTCAGCCTCCCCTCAGTGGCCAGCAGATGAAAGCCCCCCTCTCCTCCCGCGGCAGAGCGAATGGGCGGGGCCCCTTACATTCGCAGACGGATGGGCGGGGGGCCCCTCACACTCACAGATGGGGGGGCCCCTCACACTGGCAAGCGGCGGCCCTGCAGTAGCGGGACTCCAGGGCCCAGTCGCAAGTGCGACTGGTGCGACCCTGATCGTTCCGCCACTGACTTAGAGTATTTTTACCTTAGTAAATGAGGTGAAGTTCTGCTGACCTCCATCATCCAAGCACGTGATTAAGTATTCTTTGATGAATTTTCATGTCCCTTGCAAAATCAACATTCCCATGCAAAGTGAACTCACATGCGATCGCAGCATACACAATTACATGCGATTGGGTGCAATTAGCTGTGTGAGCCAGCAGCCTCCCATTGCTTTCAGTGGTGCTACCTACTTGCAGCCAATCGGGGAATTTTCGTTGGGGGTTCCTCAGGTAGTCATTAGCAGGGTGCTTTTGCAAGTAAACACCTGACTGCCCGTTTGTGTAAATGATCTCCTTCCCTGCTTCTCTACCTCAGAGGTGGGCGATAGCTGGGAGAAAGAAGGAAGTCTGCAACAATGTAAAGTAAAGCAGTTATGTCCTCTGATTTTTCTGTCGCTGCTCAGCAGCCCCTGTAAAATGTAGAGCAGGTACCTGTACATAAGTTATGGCAATACAAATACACTCGGGTACAAGTGTCACAGAAATGTCTTGATTTAAATAAAAATATGATTATTAATGAATGGTGCCTCACAAATAGATCTTTTATTAGCTTTCATTTTATTTTAATTTTTATTTTTATATTATACTTTTCATTGAGAAGCATTTGAGTCCCTGATCTTGCAAGATCATGTTCTGTTGCTCTGTGTAGAGCAATCCGCGTTCAGATCACTCTTCAGAAAGCTATTGATAGGTAATGAGGAAGGGTTGTATCGCCTCCTCACTATCTGTTTAAACCCCTTAATGCTGCACTACTGTGCCAAACTTGCAAGCATTGCGTGAAGTTGCAGGGCTGTTGCAGCACGGCCCTATTCACTTGAATGAGTCTCATCTGGCAGGTTGTAATGCCTGCCAAATGTGACGGGGGGGTAATTCCTGCAGCGTCTGTGGGATGTGTACACCCCCACAGGGCCGTAGATAATTTTTTGTCCTGCGGGGGGTTCAGCAGTAGGTACCAAGTGGTGAAGCGGGGGGGGGGGGACCAAGCAGCGCTGTGTGGGTCTATGGAGCATGGCCCCTTAGACCCACACAGCACAGGAGTGAGCATGCACTGTGTGCCCCATAGCAAGCAGGTTTCTATTCTGGCACATAGAGAAGAGGAGGATCAGGGTCACTCTGTGCAAAACCATTGCACAGAGCATTTGGGTTGTCGTTTAAGATTTCACTGACACCCGCTGTAGATTGCAAGGGCAGTGCAATTTGATTGTGGTGCAGGACCAGGGCCACCTTTAATATTGATTGAACCCTGGGCAAACATTTTCTTTGCCCCCCCCCCCCCATTCACATCATGATTGCTCGCTGATTTGTTGCTGGAGGTTACAGCACATCATCTCACTGCCTGCAAACCATGGACTGGGGAGGTGGGGGACTCAACAATAGACAGAAAACTCCTAGAATGTGTTATTAGCAATGAGCAGAGCGCACACAGCTATGAAAGTAGGGACTGCAGTGTGTGTGAAAGAGGCCTTCATGGTGAAAGGTCTACTTTAAGCCAGAACAGCTTGTTCTGACTCTCACACACTCCATTTATTGTGTGGATGTATAGCTTGGTTTGAGATTGCATCCCAGTGATGGCCAACTGATGAGGTTTCCAGGGCCTCAACTGCAGCCCCTGACACACCAAAGGGTTGTGCATATCATTTACTGCCAGACATACTACGTGAGATGGTCAGAGACTGCAGGCGTACAAGAGATGGTCAGAGGCTGCAGGCGTACTACAGGAGATGGTCAGAGACTGCAGGCGTACTACAGGAGATGGTCAGAGATTGCAGACATAGTACAGGAGATGGTCAGAGACTGTAGG
The DNA here is from genome assembly GCA_018402905.1 of Glandirana rugosa. Classification (NCBI taxonomy): domain Eukaryota; kingdom Metazoa; phylum Chordata; class Amphibia; order Anura; family Ranidae; genus Glandirana; species Glandirana rugosa. The sequence continues at coordinate 185,921 of BLSH010345918.1, read as the reverse complement.
TGTACAAGAGATGGTCAGAGACTGCAGATGTAGTACAGGAGAGGGTCAGAGACTGTAGGTGTACTACAGGAGATGGTTAGAAACTGCAGACGTACTACAGGAGATGATCAGAGACTGCAGACATACTTGAGAAGATGGTCAGAGACTGCAGTTGTACTAAAGGAGATGGTCAGAGACCATCCATGTACTGTCTCCTATCCCTGTACATTGTCTGCTGAACACTTACAATGGTCCTTCCTGATCACCATAACAGGTGCTGTCAGTGTCCCCACACACCACACATGTCATTTACTTATTGTGTGACAGCCGTCCCTACCTCTCCTCCCCACTGATCACAGGTCTGGTTGTTAGAGGGTGGAGTGATTGGCTGTTAGGGGGATGTGGAAGTCACATGACGGCAGGTCAGGCAGTGGTTGGATGGGAATTGGAAGAGATGATGGAGCACCAAGCCGGGAACCAAGCCGCACAGCTGTAGTCCAACTCCTCCCCAGTAGTTTTTGGCCGCCATCTTTTTTATGGGCAGCGCAGGTGCAAGGGGCAGCTGCTTTGTGCCCCACAACAATGACGTTAAAGACAGCCTTGTGAGGGAAATGCGTTGCAGGTTTTCTTCACCACATCCTAGTGTGAACCGGGGCTTATTATTGCCTTTTCAACACAATTAAAAAAGGGCCAGGGCACTAAGGGCAGCAAACAGTCCAGCTGGGCTCTGGCAGCAATGTTGTTGTGCCTGGCAACCCCTCAGCCCTTTGGCTCTGCAGTCAGCTCCAAAACATAGCTGACAGAGCCAGGCTGGACTGTCAGTACCAACCAAGCAGTGGAAAATGGTAACCCACGAATCCAGTGATTAGTGAATCATTTTGCCAGTTGCCACAGACTCACTTACCACAATGGCAGCACAGCAGTGGTGGTAAGTGTTCTGTGATGATCGTCGCTCAGTCAGCAAGCAAGTCGAAATGGAAAGAGGGAAGCTCAGCTCCTTAGCAGCAGTACTGCTACCTTGCATGTTCTCTGCTCCATTCTCCTCCGAAGTCCATGGAGGGAAATACAGAGTGTAGAGACAGTCGGGCACGGTGGGCGGTACTACAGACGCCGCCCACTCCCAATGTGTTTATGATCGTCTGCCGGGAACCCAGAACAGCCTGGTCATAACAGCGTAACGTAAGTGCCTGTGACAGTGTGCCCTACACCCGACCTGCTACATCCACTTCGCCCGCAATACCGACTGCTGTGCTCCGCTGTTTGTTGTTGCAGTGCTGGTGCCATGAGAGACGACAGGGCAGAGACACTTTTTATTTTTGGCAGGATGCTCTGGGGGGGGTTTGAACACCCCAAACCTCCCCCTTATCTACAGCCCTACACCCCCAGGAGGTGGCTTTCCAGCTAAAGGCGGAGCGGTTGAGGGGCAGTAAAAATGCAGCTCAACTGAGCTCAATCGCTAGTGTAAATGAGCCCCTACACTACACATTGTGAACATTCAACACTGATTCCATTTACTTCTCTTCTCAGTCAGAGACATTAAAGTGTTTGTTACCCCAACACTTCATATTACTGATATGTGTCTGGTGTACCGTGTACTTTTATGAGAAAGTATCCTGTTCTCTTTGTATTGCTTCCTTTGTGCATTTGTGTCAGTCCCCTTGCTTTCCTATTAAAAACTGACCACAGCAGGAGAGCGCACTGTGGTCAGTTCTCTAGCTATGCTGTGTACTCTCCTCCAATGATTAGACTTGTCCTGACACGCCCCCTCTGCACAGCCTTTCACTGGGAAGCTCAGTGTGCTACTGCTTCTCCTCCCCCAGCTATTATGCAGCTGAGAACAGAGGGTATGTGATCACTTATTAAAAAAAAATTGATGTATAATTTTTTTTATATCTGTACAAAAATGGTTTGCATTTCATTTCTATTTTAAACTGAATGGGTTGTTTTACAAGGTGATCATTTACAATCACTTTAATGTTGATAAACAGGCTCTCCTCTGAGAGCTTATACAATAGGAAGAGCAGCAATGTGTAAAGACTTTATATTGCACTTTAATAAATGTACACCCATATCTGACATCATACACAATTAAAGGTGTGCACCATTGCCCTCCTTCTCTGGTATTTACAGAAGAAAGACATGTTATGTCACATCAATCCAACCAATAAAACTCTGATTTACTTGAGAAATATCATTGCCATGAGTTCTACAATGTAAAAATTAAAGTATAATTACCTGCATGTGTTTATACTGGGCAGCAGACTATGACACAATACAGTGGTGCTGATTCGCCTACAGACCTGTTAAATGATGACAACTACGCAATATATATTTGTTATGTTAGGGAGATAATTGTACAGAGTCGAGGAATGTTGTTTTACACAAGGCATATAGTTATACTTTTAGTGTGTAATGATATCTTACAATGCAACCAGTATAATTACTTTAAAGCAGTGGTTCTCAACCTCAGTCCTCAAGTACCCCCAATGGGCCATGTTTTAGGAACTTCCCTTAGATAAAATAGCTCTTACCATGTCATTGACATTGATTTAAAGCAGCTGTGCAAAGTAAAGGAAAACCTGAAAACATGGTCTGTTGTGGTACTTGAGGACTGAGTTTAAGAACTACTGGTTTAAAGGACCAGTCCACCAAAAAGTGATATTTCCATTGAAGGTGCAATTTGGTGTGCTACCATCACATGCCTGATGAAGGGGTTATGCGTGGCTTTGAACCATTGCTTCTGTAACTATGATATGATCGCTGAATAAAGCTTTGGACCCACTTTGGAGATCCTTTGTATGCTGGTGACATACTTTCCCCTAGAGCAGTGGTTCTCAACTCCGGTCCTTGGGTCCCCCCAACAGGCCAGGTTTGCAGGATAATTGAAATACATCACAGGTGATATCATTTGCTGCTCAGTGATTGCAGTATTCTAGTCTGCATCTCCCCAAGGTAATACTTAAAATCTGGCCTGTTGGTGGGTACCGAGGACAGGAGTTGAGAACTACTGCCCTAGAGAGAACACCAGGGGCATAACTAGAACCTTCAGGACCCCGGTGCAAGAAATTATGAAGGGCCCCCCTGACCCCGGCCAGGGCACTTCCCTCTTCTCGCTGATCCTGAGGCCCTTTACTCCCATAGCAGGTCCCTTTATTACGGTCCTGCAGCGGCACCCTTTCACAAGTTCTGCAGTGGGCCCCCTTACTGCCATCTTCGTGCCTCCCCATGGTGATGAAATGCCAGGGCCCGGTTGCAATTGCAACCTTTGGAATCCTAATAGTTCCCTCACTGGTGTCAGTAGTTTTTAATTTTTATTTTTATTTTATTATTTTTTTTACCATTTCATTTTATTTCTTTCACAATTTTATTTTTATTATTTTTTAAAACATTTTTTAGGAGCTCTGTTAGGGGGCTTTGATGAGATATCAGGGGTCTAAACAAACTTCAACCCTCAATCTCCATCTGTGTAACCTCAGTTGCACAGAATGAATGGACAGGAAAAGTTGAGTACCGAGCCTCCCATTCATTCAAAAATGTTAGTATAGTAAAAAACAGTTTACTATGCTTCAGTTATGAATGAACCAATTGGTACCAATCACTGACTCTGTCCATTCAGAATAGGAAAATGACAATTTTACCGACCCGTTTCCATCTCTCCATCATGACACATCTTCTACAGCAGCTGGCAGGAGAGAGGATGGGGGAAGACAGCAGCTTTGTGAGGGGGACCAGGGAAGCACACAGGGACCCTGGGAACAGAAGAAGACAAGTAAACCAGATAGGAGGGGCGGCGGGGACAGCATATACAGGAACCAATCTCCTCCATTAGGAGGAGAATGGAGGAGATTGGTTCCTCCAAATGCTGCCCCCCTCCATCACTCCTATCCAGGTGTACAAGGGAGGCACACGGGCCCCCTGGAGCATGGGCCCGGTTTCAGTCGCAACCCCTGTAGTTACGCCCCTGGAAAACACCTTCCTGAGCCTACATGTTTTTCATTTTCCACTACGTTCACGTTCAAGTGGCTCTACTCTTCCCTCCTGTTGCTTCCTTATAACATAAATGTGGGAGAGAGTGGGGCCCTCCTTGTAATGCCTGTGGCAGGCATTCAGCTATTTGTTCTGACTTTACTTTTACAAAATTAGTTCAGTCCCTGATAATTCGCACAGCATGTAATTGTGAGCCTTCTGAGTACAAGGATACCTTTTATTACTAGCACTGAAATCACAGGGCCCAAAGACAAAGCCCCCACCCCTCTTTTTTTTCTCATTGTAACACAACAATTATTGGGTAGAATATCCATCTAAACTTTTAGAGCTCACGTACAAAGCCACTAGGGGGGCTGTACTGCATGAAAGAGCATGCAAAATCTAAAAATACTTTCCCGGGAGCAAGAACTGTACAGCCGCCTATAGAAGTCAAATACAGTACAGGATGTGACTGAATACAGGCTTATGCTGGTGCTTGAGTAAACATGCACAATGATGTATGACCCTTGATGCAGATAATGCATTATATAGATTACTGTAAACAGCAATTGTGGCTATCAGTAGTAGATTTTTCGCAGGTTCTGTAGGCTCCTGCATGCTGTACAGCACAGGTGTCAAACTGGTGGCCCTCCAGCTGTTGCGAAACTACAAGTCCCATGAGGCATTGCAAGACTGACAGTTACAAGCTTGACTCGCACAGGCAGAGGCATGATGGGTTCTGCAACAGCTGGAGGGCCGCCAGTTTGACACCCCTGCTGTACAGCATACCTCCCAACTTTCTGAGATAGGAATGAGGGACACCTATTAGCAAAAGTATGTAGGCATAGGACACACCCCCTACCACGCCCGTTAAAGTAGAATTATACCAAAAAAATATTAGTTAAACCTACAAGTGCTTTTTTTTTTTACCACTAACATTCCTTTATATTAGCTTTTTAAATGTACAAATGCAGCAATTTAGAAATTGGATGAATGGTTTAGCATTGTAAAACATTTTTAAAAAAATAAATAGTGCATTTTATATATAGGTATATGCATCAGACCAAAATAAGGGACAAATGAAGAGCAATGAGGGACAGAGGGACACTGTTCCAAATCAGGGACAGTCCCTCAAAATCAGGGACAGTTGGGAGCTATGTGTACAGCCCCCTTGTGGCTATGTGTATGAGCCCTTAATGTAACATCCAGATAAAAACAAGATGAATGCGTAGATTATACTTTGGGCAAATGCATAATGTATATAATTTTGATTAGAAAATCATAGATTACTTCATTTTGAGAGTATGTGGGTCTCATGCAGTAAGTGGCAATGTCAACCACAGCAGTGTTTTTGTCAAATGAATCACCAACAGAGAGCTCCAAGAAGCAGGAGGCAGCAGGGCAGATGTCAAGATTTTCATTTTATAACACTTTGGAAACTGGGACTCCAATGGAGTTCATGATGGTCTGCAATGCAGATACCTAAGGGTGCCTACTTTTGAAGTTAGTTTGCATCAAATCCTTAAATAATACTGCTACCAAACAACCATCACTCTCACCAAGGTACTGGAAAAGTTTCATTTTTATCTAATAATTAATTTCTCTTTTTGAAGGTGAAATTCTATATTACCACCATTATTATAAAGTTATCACAAAAAGATTGGAAAAATCACTGGAAACCCTCCTAAGCGATCCCAATCCAGATGAAAAAGTCAATTCCAGCCTATATAGTTTTTATCACCAACCCCTGGACTACTCATTCAAGGCAACTAACCTAAAGTGTTATTAAACCCACAACAGTAAAATCAGTCTGTATATGCAGTAAAGCAGTAAAGCATACATGTTATGCTCACTGTGGAATGTAAGGGGTAAATCCTCTGCAATGTGTCTGATCCTCCCCTTCTTTTACTGCCCCCAATCCATCTGCTGATAGAACAGAGCCTTGAAGGCTCTCTGCACATGCTCAGTTTAGTGTGTATTGCTACAGAGGTTGTTTTTTTTATTTTCGGGAGGGTGCATGTGATCAGCACAGTGCCAATCAGCACTGTCCAGATAGAAAGTCAAGGGTCATGCAGTCTCATAGGACAGCCAGAGGAGAATGAAAACTCCTCCTACAAGCTTTACCAGTGCTCGGCTGGACGCTGATAGAAGTCACAAGATTTAGCCGTTTATATTTCCTAAAATAATTTCATTTCCATGTTCTGTGTACTGTGGGAGACAAGATATAGTGAATGCAGGGTCCTGGGTTTAACACTTTAATAAATGGTCCCAATCTTTTCCCCAATTACAGGATGATAGGCAATTAAAATGTCTATCATGCCATAAGATTAACCCACGTGCGAGAACATTTACTGTTCACAGGGTACGATGTTCTGATGGTACATACTCCCGGAATCCCCGTAAAGTGTTGGAGGCCTTCAGTAACTTTTACTCCTCCCTCTATAAAGCCCAGAGTGAGGAGGACCCTCAAACCTGTGCCTAGCATTTGCAGGGTATCTCGTTACTCAAAATTTGACATAGGGCACATATGGATGCCCCCTTCACGGCACGGGAGGTTCTGGAGGCTATTAAGTCTACAAAGACAGGCTCTGCCCCCGATGGATTTCCGGTTCTCTATTATCGCAAGTTTCGCAAGTTTCAAGATTCTTTGGTACCACATTTGGTTTTAATACTTTAATGCTCTCCAGGATGGAGCTCCCCTGGACCCCGTTTCCCATATGGCCTATATCTCTGTGGTTCCAAAGCCTAATAAGTACCCTGGGAAGGTTGATAACTATTGGCCCATCTTACTCATCGATAATGATCTTAAACTATGTTTACAAAAGTCTTGGCCAATAGACTGTCTTCCTTCATAAATGCATATGTCCATAGGGACCAGGTGGGCTTCATCCCGGGTCGCCAAGGAACAGATCAGATTCGCAGAGCAGTGGATGTTATCTTATTACTACAGTCTGGTTGAGCAGGGAGCCTCTCTCAAGAAGGCCTTTGATTCGGTGTCCTGGACACTCATTTTTTAGGTTTTGGAAACCTGGGGATTTGTTCCACTTTTTTTACGTACCTTGGGAACGCTTTATTCTTGTCCACAAGATGAAATTGATGGGATACTATTCTGATCCCATCTCTATTGAAAGGGGCATGCGCCAGGGGTGTCCACTGTCTCCGTTATCATTCGCTATTGCCATTGGGACAGTTGCTATAGCTATCCGAGAAGACACAAATATACAGGGGGTGCAGTGTGGCCCTTCTATTTGTGGACTACATGTTACTATTTGTAACCTCTCCCATTATCTTCCTTCTGAATATACTTAGAATTCTAAACAAAATCCTCTGCCATGAACATCAACATTCCTGCTTCAACAAACCCAAATCATGAGTAGTGTATAGAACAATAATGTGCACTAAAATCCCATATACATAAAACTGGGATATAGTTACTATGCACAAGTGTGTATAAAAAATATGTACAAAAAGGTATGCACAGAAGGTATATGTGTACAAAATGTATATATGCATAAGTGTCCAAGGTGAAAGGCATGGACCCTAAACATTTGCTAACCCTCTCACCTGAGGTACATCTAAAGAACATCTAATATACAGACAACAAATTAATAAAGTGTATAAACCAATGGTTTTAAGAGAAACAGTGATATAAAAATATATGTCATGCCACTCTGGCAGTAGATAAATGTATATGTGTCCAAGGGGAAGGGAATGAACTCTAACGTTCAATAGTCCTCTCACCTGAAGTACAACTAAGGAACAACCATTATGCAAACAGAAAATTAATAAGGTGCATAAACCAGTGGTTTTAGGTGAAGTATAAAAACATACATATATATTGTCACTCTGGACCACAAAAAGCTCAAATACAGCGCAACATTATAGGGTCACCCGACTTGTTTCATCCTCATGGACATCATCTGGGGTTCAGAGCAGTCAGGTTTTTTTCATTCAACCCACGGGGTTGAACGAAAAAAAACGAATAGTGTGTACTCAGCTTTAGACTGTTCCAATCTACTTACATGTCCTATTCATTTTGTAATATTCTCCTGGTCCACAGCTGGGAGTGAAAGACTGTGTTGCTATCACCTAGAGAAAGTGTCCTCTGCATCATTCGTGCTTTGATGCGTTTGAGTATCCCATACCCCATTGTCCCCCCCAATTATGAGTTTCAACAATAAATCGGAAAAAAAAGGACATTCCCTAGACCAGAGGTAAGCCGTCAATCACAATCGACTGGCCAACTGTGGGGGCCAACAGGACAATCATGACCATGGCTCTGCCTCCACCAACCTCCGTGCTTTATTGTTAACTGGAGATCGGGAGGCGGGAGCTGTATGGAGGGCGGGAGCTGCACAGTGATTGGTTGCTAGGCCGTCCTAGCAACCAATCACCAGCTTGCTATTATGAACTCTGGCAGCTCCCACTCCCGCCTTCCACCCAGCACTATGCTGCCTACTGGTCTCCACTCTGATGAACACACACTGGCAGCTAAGTGCTGCCTACACAGCACTGTGTATATGTGTGGGGGGGTACACTGTTGGAGGGGAGGCAGAGGACACTACGGGGGGGCTTGATGTGAAGGGAGTCACACAACTCATTTTTGGGGGGCATAGGACACTATTAGGGAGAGGAAGGGGGCAGAGGACACAACAGTGGGGGGGGGGGATGTGAAGGGGCAGAGGACACAGCATTGGGGGTACAGGACACTAATGTGGGGGGAGGGGGCAAAGTACACTACAGTGGGGGTGATGTGAAGGGGGCAGGGGACACTGTGTTCGCGGGATACAAAACACTACAGTGGGAAGAGGGGGCAGAGGACACTACAGTGGCGGGAGGATGTGAAGGGGGCAGAGGACACTGCATTGATGGGGGAATACAGAACACCACTGTGGGGGGGGCAGAGGACACTACAGTTGGGGGGGTGATGTGAAGGGGCAGAGGACACAGTATTGGAGGGTACAGGACACTACTGTGGGGGTAGGGGAGCAGAGGACACTACAGCGGGAGGGGTGATGTGAAGGGTGCAGGGGACATTGTGTTGGGGGGTACAGAACACTGCTGTGGGGGGTGTGGGGGGCAGAGGACACTACAGTGGCAGGATGATGTGAAGGGGCAGAGGATAAGGCATTTGGGCATACAGGACACTACTGTGGGGGGAGGGGGAAGCGGATACTACAGTAGGGGTGAGGAGATATGAAGGGGGTAGAGCAGGGGTAGAGGATCCAATAAAAAAAATTAAAAATCAAATTTC
>BLSH010345918.1:155592-176712 GCA_018402905.1 Glandirana rugosa | reverse complement strand
CCATTGCTCAAGGAACCCCTAGCAACCTCTGGAGCAGGGGTAGGGAACCTGCGGCTCTCCAGCTGTTGTAGAACTACATTTCCCATCATGCTTCTGGGAGTAATTGTATCCTTCAGCCTTGCAATGCCTCATGGGAAATGTAGTTCTACAACAGCTGGAGAGCCGCAGGTTCCCTACCCCTGGGGTAGAGGATCCAATAAAAAAAATTAAAAATCAAATTTCTATATAAATATAGGCCAATATGTATAGGATAGATACTGAAGTTTTTATTTATTCATTTTTTTATACTAGTAATGGTGGTGATCAGTGACTTATAGCAGGACTGCAATATTGCGGCGAACAACTGGACACTAACAGACGTTTTCTGATACTTTACGGAAACCAGTGACACTAAATACAGTGATCAGTGAAGGAACTGTAAAAGGACGTGGCGCTAACTCATTAGTAAACAAATTAAATAAATCCCATTAAAAAGAATATGTGCAAGAACATAGATCATAGATCCCAAATTCAAACAAAGTCCCGAAACAATTCCTAGACAGATTTCTAGGATAATAATAATAAAGTAATGCAGCGCTAGTTCATATATAAAAGTTCATTAATCATAGTCCAAAGTGCATATTCATGGCAGCAGAGAGAGGAGTGAAGAAACCGACACCATCTAGAGTGAAGAGGATGAAGGAACAACTCATCACCTTGGTGCACAAAAAGGGGCAATCCTGCTTACCAGAGAGTATGGGCTCTAAGATTATAAAGAGCCAAAAACGCCAGCAAGCAGCCAAAAGGTAAACTATCCGTCCCAGTAAGAGAACAAAGATCTTCTCCTCCCTCAGGAATATAATCAGCTCCAGGAGTCAGACTCAGACAGCAGAATGGCCCATACAAGCCGGCACAGTGTGACCTCAGAGAAATGAAAGAGCGTGCCGCAATGGTGTAATACATTCACACATAAAAGATTTATTGAATAAAAAGTTACTCTCACATGTCCAAGGAGTAAATGCGCATGAATCAAATTAAAAGCTGCGGTAGTAAAGCGTGCCTGCGTCATCCAGAACCGCTTAACATGTTTCATCAAAGAGTGACATCGTGGGAGGCATGGCAGATGAACGCAGGCACGCATAATATAAGCATGATTACAGGAAATTGCTAAAGCGCCCGAAAAACACCCCAGTGTGAAAGGGGTCTAAGGCCAAGCAGCATCCACCCAATGTTCAATGATTCATGTTAGACCTCAACTTACTAGATGATAGTTAATATTGCAATGTTATGTGACTACCAAAAATGTTCTGGCAATCCCTACTGGTGACTGCATTCTCACTTTAAATAAATAAAGTAACCAATGCAAAGATTTACATTCATATCACCAATTGCTGATCCCAATGAGCTATCAATTTCTCAAGTTTACATTTTCAGTTTAAGGCTGGATTTATACCAGTGCAGTGTGAATTCCAGCTTCAGTCTGTGTGAGAAGTAAATTCCATTCTCACACCGCATCAGCTGGCTGGGGGGGGGGGTGCAGTGAGGAGGGGGAAAGAATCCCTGTTCAATGCGGAACACATCTGCAAATTAGATGCGTTCCCATTGAACAAAATGGGGCTGTAATTCGCACCGTACTGCAGAGAAAATGCACACATTTTTCTGAGCAATGGGGAATGCGAATGCACCATACAGATGTGAACCGGACACATTGAAAACAACTTGTTTTCAAGTGTCCTGCGAATTGGATGCGGTGTAAGCCGCATTCAATTGGCATAGGTGTGAACCCAGCCTTAAGTCAGAAACTAAAACACAACTATTTAGGTAGTGAGTGGAAAGACAGGTACAACTACTTTTCAGTTGCAGTTCTATGCCCATTCAAAAATCGTAGACCTCAAAACAGAAGGTTCAATACAGTATTAAACTTAGTAGGACCCTAACATACAGTAACCCAGCGGCGTTGGTAAGATTTTCCCCCTTCTCTAATGCCTTATACTAGTTTGCACACAAAAAGTGTTAAGACACAGACATGAAGCCTTGCCCAAAGACATTATCATAAACTCACATTACTTCCAAGTAAAAGAATGTATTATGAAGCTAGCAAAGGAAATATCTCACATTTTTTGGCTAATCCTGTTTAACTCTTTGGCAAATTATCTCCAGTGACTAATCAAAACAGAAGAAATGTGAGAGCTATTTTTCAAATATTGATCAAGCCTTAGGTTAAATATTACAGGATCTTTCCATCCATATTGATTTTACTTATCAAAAGAAAACACACCTACAGTATTCCCTAACATATCAGTGAGTGAGAATTTATGTAACCCAGACTCATTTAGGCCCCTTTCACACTGGGGCGTTATTACAGCGGTAAAGCGCTAAAATTACCGCTGCAATAACGCTCTAAATATTATTTTTATGCATCTCTATGGATGCTTTCAGACTGAGGCGTTGCGCTAGCGCAGCGCTTCAGAAAATCATGCAAGCATGATTTTTCAGGAATGTGGGGAGCGGTGTATTCACCGCTCCTCCACCGCTCCTGCCATTAAATTGAATGGGCAGCGCTCCCGTAGCAGCTGTACACTGCTCCAGGAGCGCCGAGCGCCGGCACTTTTAACCCCTGTTTAACCCGTTGTGGGGGGTTAAAAGTGCCCCGCACCCGCCTGCATAGCGGCGCCGTAGCGCCTCTATAACAGCGCTAAATCCCCGCTGAGGCTAGCGGGGATTTACCGCTACCGCCCGCCAGCCCCAGTGTGAAAGGGGCCTAACTGTGGTTGAGGCTTTCCAATCAAACCCAAAAGGTCCAGCACACACACACCCTTGCATTCTAGAAATCAAAATCCAAAAAGGAACTTTAAAATAGATGGAAACCCAAATCATTGATATCTTATATAAGCTTTTACATTTAAAAGCAATTGAAAAAATTAATATTAAATCAAAAACTTTTTTTTTTTAAATACCTGGTAAACCTGCATAAAGGTCTTTGTTCTGGCACTCATAGGGCACACTATCTCCAATTGCTCTACTGCTTTGCACTGTTACGTGTGCTTCCAGTGAGGAATCTAAGCGGACATGCCAGCACTCATTGCAAAGACATTTACCATAATCTATACTCTATACTCTAGACAAACAGTTAGAAAAAAAACAAAAAAAAATGTATAAATTAATGTATAAATTAAAAAATAAAATGGGTAGACTCGACGGACCACTTGGTCTTTTTTCTGCTGTCACTGTCACATGTTTTTCCATTGCCACCATCAGAAAGCCCTATCTAAATGAATGATGTACACCCAACCCTGGAGTGCATGTAGACAGGAGGTGACTGCACAGAGGATGGAGAAGCATTGAGATGTAAAAACAAAAAAAGATGAAAGCAATATATTCTAAAGAAGAAAAACATGGAAAATGTGCTCTTTAGCAATGGTCATCTAGTTAGGAGTTACATCAGTTTGACAATACTAATGTTAACAATTACCACTAGTTCAATCATGCCCACCTGGAGTGGAAGGTTCCCAGGGAGTGGGTTGTGCATGTGTTGTTTCTATTTGCTCTTCTATTCGAAAAAAAACTATAGAGAACAACAAAGCCTGGGGTTTTGAAATGAGGCATTAGGTTAGGTTAGGTTAGGTTAGGTAGGTTCAGAAGGAGGGAGGAAAGTGGGGGAAGGGCAAACACATGAAGGAAAAGAAGATGGCGTTTATATGCCCACTGCACTGGAGTCAGGGCCTCCCCCATCTCATCTTGGGAAAAGTTTTGTAAACTGTATAGGTTATGTAGGATGGATTTACATCAACTTTAACCACTTCAGCCCCGGAAGGATTTGCCCTCTTCCTGGCCAGGTCATTTTTTGCGATACGGCACTGCGTCACTTTAACTAACAATTGCACAGTCGTGCGACATTGTACCCAAACAAAATTTATGTCCTTTTTCCCCACAAATATAGCTTTCTTTTGGTGGTATTTTTACTTTTTGCTATAATACATATCCAAAAAAAATATTTTAAAAATGTATTCATTAGTTTAGGCCGATATATATTCTTCTACATATTTTTTGGTAAATAAAATCGCAATAGGCGTATATTGATTGGGTTGCGCAAAAGTTATTGCGTCTACAAAATAGGGGATAGATTTATGAAATTTTTATTATTTTATTTTTTTTAATAGTAATGGTGGCAATCTGTGATTTTTATCAGGACTGAGATATTGCGGCAGACAGATCGGACACTTTTGACACTTTTTTGGGACCAATGACATTTATACAGCGATCAGAGCTTTAAATAGCTACTGATTACTGTATAAATGTCACTGGCAGGGAAGAGGTTAAACTCCTGTCACTGGCAGGGAAGGGGTTCAACTCCTGTGACTGGCAGGGAAAGGGGCGATCAAGGTGTTAACTGTGTTAACTGTGTTCCAACTGTGTGAGAGCTGGGCTGGCAGGGACATGACAGATCTCACGGTTTCCGATCTCTGGGAACAGTAGATCAATGTCATGTCTCCTGACAGAACGGGAATATACCTTGTTATCATTGGCAGATCCCCATTCTACCTCTGTAGAAGGAGATCGCGGGTCGCTGGCGGAAATCGAGTCCGCCTCACCCGCAGACGCGCTTATGCAGCGTCTCCCACCCGCAACTGCTCCTGTGCGAGCCGCCATACAGCTATGCCGATTCGTGCAGGAGAGCTGACCTGCCGCTGTCAATCGTTGGCGGCTGGTCAGCAAGCGGTTAAATAAAACCCATCACAGTCTAGTTTATCTAAAGATCTGGGCATATAGATTGATTTACTAAAACTGGAGAGCGCAAAATCTGGTGCAGCTGTGCATGGTAGCCAATCAGCTTCTAACTTCAGCTTGTTTAGTTAAGCTTTGACAAAAAAACCTGAAAGTTGATTGGTTTCTATGCAGAGTGCACCAGATTTTGCACTCTCTAGTTTTAGTAAGTCAACCCAATAGGCTCCCTTTAGGCTAGTTTTACACTACTGAGAATTGGATGCGGGTTTCTCTGCATCCAATTCGTATGTCAGGGGAATGTGACCTGTTCGCTATGGAGCCGGTTCACACATCTCCAAATCGGCTCCGGTGCGATTTGCACAGGAGTCCTGTGCGTGTTTTGGTCCATTTCAGGTCCAAATTCAGCCAAACATTCGGGCTGAAATTGGACCTGAAAAGGTGAATGGGGACACACCAGACCCCTACTGGGAACCGCTCCGTGCAGCAGTGTGAACCCAGCCTCAAACCATAGTGTTGAATTATGTTAAAGCATATTTAAACACAAATTTTTTAATCAGGTCATTTTTAATGAGGTTTACAGGTTTAACAAGTACAATTAAACAACCTTCTTCCCCCTCCTCCTCCTAAGCAACCCTTGTGCAATACCACAATCCGAGATAACAACTATCAATAGATAAGGTTCTATGTGCTTGTTATATTCTTCAACAGAAATTTCCATCAACAATAAGTATTATTTGACGTATATGTCAGTATCAATGTCTTGCAATGCCAGCAAACAGTTTAATGCAGGGGTAGGCAACCTTAACCACTTTAAGACCGAGCCTCTTTTTGGAGTTTGGTGGTTTTCAGTTAAAAACAGTTTTTTTTTGCTATAAAATTACTTAGAACCCCCAAACATTATATTTTTTTTTTCTAAGACCCTAGAGAATAAAATGGCGGCCATTGCAAAACTTTATGTCACACCGTATTTGCGCAGCGGTCTTACAAGCGCGTTTTTTTTTTTAAAAAATTCAGTTTTAGTTAAAAAATAAGACAACAGTAAAGTTAGGTAAATTTTTTTCCACATTGTGAAAGATAATGTTACGCCAAGTAAAATGATACTCAACATGTTATGCTTCAAAATTGCGTCCGCTCGCGGAATGGCGACAAACTTTGCACCATAAAAATCTCCATTGGCGACGTTTAAAAAATTCTACAGGTTAGCATTTTCGCGTTACAGAGGAGGTCTAGGGCTAGAATTATTGCTCTCGCTCTAACGATCGCGGCGATACCTCACATGTGTCGTTTGCACACCGTTTTCATATGTGGGCGGGACTTACGTATGCGTTCGCTTCTGCGCGCGAGCTCGCAAGGACGGTGCTCTTTAAATTTTTTTTTTTTTTTTAATTATTTATTTTACTTTTTAATTTTTATTTTTACAACTTTCTTTTTAAAAAAAAAATTTTTGATCACTTTTTTTCCTATTACAAGAAATGTAAACATTCCTTGTAATAGAAAAAAGCATGCCAGGACCTCCAAAATATGAGATCCAGGGTCAAAAAGACCTCAGATTTCATTTTTAGACTTAAATGCATAAAAAAAGAAAAAAAAAAATTTTTGAAAAAAATGGCAGGGGGAAAAAAAATGTCCCCTTTAAGAGCATTGGGCGGAAGCGACTTGTGACGTTGCTTCCGCCCAGCCTTGTTATGGAGCCGGGTGAGCGGCTTCAGCCGCTCACTCGGCACACAGACACTGGAGGGGACGGACCCGATCATCTCCGCCGCTGCCGGCGGGTCCGGTAAGCGGCGGAGATGACCGGAAAGCGGCGGGAGGGGGGGGCACCTCTCCCGCCGCTGATAAAAGTGATCTCGCGGCGAATCCGCCGCTAAGACCACTTTTATCTTGCAGGGAATCGCCTGCAGAAAAAATAGATACCGGGGTTATGGTAGCTATCTGCTACCATAACAACGGTATTCCACTTCAAAGTACCGCCGTCAAACGACGTACGGCGGTCCGGAAGTGGTTTTTAAAGAGGTAGAGATCTACCTGAACAACATAGGAGTAGTCCAAGATCAATCTAGAAACCGCTAGCTGGGATAAGAGGTGGAGTGCAATTGGTATCACTCCATATGGGACAGGAGCCAGCACTACAGAGGAAGCATCAGCTTATGCGGCTCTTGCTCCCTACTACAGATCCAACTTTACAAGTAGTCCCTCTGCCTTTCACTCTGTTTGATGCTCTGGAATGGTGGGTGAGCAAGCTCAGACCAAGATCTACCAGTCACCTGTCCACGATCTACTGGTAGATCATGATCTACAGGTTGCTGACCTCCGGTTTAATGTCATCGACCTTGAGTTATTAAACTAGTAGGATATTTTCTGGTTTACCTAGCTCAAGAGCCCATATAAGATGGGCTGTGTAGGTGCCAGGCCCAGTGTCACCAACCACGGTTCTCCTTGTTTCACAAATTTATTTTGGGCACCCTCTGTGTTGATATTCACATTTTTATCATTGGAGAACCTTGACAGACTGTTTTAATAAAGTAAGAATGGGAGAGGCAGAATATATTCATTTTTGTTCTACACATTTTTTCGTAATGAAAAGCAGACACATAATTGTAATATACACATGAGTAGTATTGTTTTATTCATTTAATAAGCCCAGGATACAGATTTTATGGTAATTGATTACATTTGTTTGAAACACTATATTAAAGTGGCTGTAAGGACCATTCTTTACCTTAATGCAGTCTCTGTGTGAAGGTAAAAAGCCTTACAATAGCAGTACAACAGTACAAGTGTGCCCCATAAAAAGCAGTTTGCTATGGGGGGACTTGGAGAAGAGCATGAGGCAAGAACGCTGGCGGGGGACAACCTCTGGATATGACACTGAGCACGTGCAATCAACTTCTTTGGTCGACCATGGCGAGACCTGTTCTGAGTGGAACCTGTCCTGTTAAGCCGCTGTATGATCTTGGCCACCGTGCTGCAGCTCAGTTTCAGGGTTCTGGCAATCTTTTTATAGCCTAGACCATCTTTATGTAGAGCAACAATTCTTTTTTTCAGATCCTCAGAGAGTTCTTTGCCATGAGGTGCCATGTTTAACTTCCAGTGACCAGTATGAGAGAGTGAGAACGATAACACCAAATTTAACACACCTGCTCCCCATTTACACCTGAAACCTTGTAACACTAACGAGTCACATGATACTAGGGAGGGAAAATGGCTAATTGGCCCCAATTTGGACATTTTCACTTAGGGGTGTACTCACTTTTGTTGCCAGCGGTTTAGACATTAATGGCTGTGTGTTGAGTTATTTTGAGGGGACAGCAAATTTACACTGTTGTACAAGCTGGTCAGTCACTACTTTACATTGCAGCAAAGTGTATTTTCTTCAGTGTTGTCACATGAAAAGATAGAATAAAATATTTACAAAAATATGAGGGGTGTACTCACTTTTGTGAGATACTATAAATTCAGACAAACTTTTGGTTATTTGGGATTCAGATGTATCAGAAACTTCGTATTAAATAGTAACAAATTTTGTTGAAATTCGTTTTGTTTATTTGCTTTCTAACGAATTCCTGAACCATACCAGGCCACATGCCCACAACTATGTGAATGAGTATGGGGTATATAGTACCACTACCCATTCACTAAAAAAGTGTAAAAAGTGAATAAAGACAGTACATGGGTTTTCGTTAAAAGGGGCTTCCAGATTCCGATAAGCCCCCCACCCGCAGACCCCCACAACCAAAGCCGGGGCTGTGAGGAAGAGGCCCTTGTCCCCTTCAACATGAGGACAATGTTCTTTGGGGTGGGGGGTCAGAGCCCTCCCGCTCCAAAGCACCACCCATGTTGAGGGCATGTGGCCTGGTATGGTTCAGGAGAGGGGGCCCTCACTCATCCCCCCCCCCCCCCTTTACTGACCTGCATGCTTTTTTTTTTTAATTTTGGCACGGGGTTCCCCTTAGAATCCATACCAGACCCAAAGGCATTCTTTTGTTTACATTTCAGCTCTCAGCGGGGAAACCCGCTGATTGCTGATGAGTCATCAGTTGTTAAAGTCGCGGCAGCTGGCCCACTCCTTAACATCCAGCTATTCTTCACACAGAATTCAAATTGGTCGATCATTTTTTGACCGATCCGAATCCGAATCATTCCGAAAATCTGGAATTCATTAGAAAATTAATAAATGAAACAAAATTAAATTAAACTAAACTAAACTAATTCTGAAATGAATCAACAAACAATAATAATAACATAACCAATCCATCTGAAACAAAAAATATTCTGCACATATTAAACATGTTCTTAGTCTAAAACATGAAAACAAATACAACCAACACATTTACAGACTGGTAAGCTGCAATAAATTACATTTTTGTATTTGGGTTTAAATATACGTTAACACATTGTGTTATGTGTTGACAAAAAAACAAAATGGGGCAAACTTTTAACATAAAGCATGGTATGTGCATTGCACTGCGGTGCAGATTTGGGAGTTCCTACTGTAACTGGTGCTGAGGTGCCATTCAGGAATGAAAGGCAACAAAATGCACCAAACAAAATGGGTTAGCTCAGCACATATGTGTAAAGCCTCGTACACACGGTCCGATTTTTGGACGACAGAACGTCTGTTTTTGTTGGATGCTTGTTTCATGTTGAAAGTGAAGAGCGTACTAACAAAATTTTTGATACGACTGAACTTAACGTCAGAAGTGACGTAACGTTTTGAATATTTTTTCATCTTTTTTTCATTTCTGAGCATAAGTAGTCTCGTTCGTACGATTTTTTTCGTACAAAAACTGTACTAACGGAACGGAAATCGGACATTGCATTGTCGTAGGACAAAAATTTACTAGTCTGCACATCCAGCTTTTGTCTGACGAAAAAAGTAAATCGGATGTCGAAAAAAGCATGCTAACTGTAAGAATTTCGGATGACAAGCTGTTATACGAAAATTACCTTCCGAAATTTGCCTCGTGTGTACGGGCCTTTAGTCTTACATTTTTTTAATGGTACTTACTAATGAAATATTTATATTTTTCCTTTGTTAAGATGTATTTATTAAGTCTGAGGGCAGCTCTTACCCTATAGGTAAAAGGCAAGAGATCACCATGAGTATGACAAATGGCTAATCTTACTTTGGTAGCGCAAGCTGTCTCCGGTATAACAGAGCTCTGTACTTAAAGCAGAACTCCAGCCTCACCTGTTTCTGTCCTATCTGCCTCTGGTGCTTGACACACCCCTGGGCTTTATCACAGCCACTGTGTACTATGTGGTGCACACAACAAATCAGAGTCAGTATCATCTTGATGAGAATGAGTTAATGCAGAGCCTGTCCCCTGTGCACAAGGAATCCTACCTAGGAGACAGGGACTGCAGGTAACACTACATTGTGTGGATGCAGTGGTGTTTCTTAGCTAGTACAGTAACTTGCTGTATTCCGTAATTGTATTAAATGATAATGCATGCTGAATTTTTTGCATGTGCACAAACAGTAAGGGGTATGGAAGGGGGGCTCATACTAGTGTCTTTGCAGTGTGTTCTTATCTGCAAACCCATGTAACACAACATGTGGTTTACAGTCTTCAACTGTTCACATTTATGTAACGCATTCTATTTTGTATGCTTTACCTATGCAGTGCACACAGTACTAATAATGTTTTGATTACATGTAGCATTCTTTCAAATCCTGATTAGAATTTAGCCTGCTTATGTTACGCCCCTTGTTAGCATAAAATTACGATTGTAATATTATTTTGATACCTACATAATCATGTGTATAAAAAAAGCTTCAATTGCACCAAATAAACAGAACAGTTATTTGGAAAGATGTTGAGTGTATCTTTTGTGTCTGTTCCCTACTGCAGCAGTTATTATTTAATTTGGAACCACTACTCAATATGAGAATGGGAGTTGCCCATCTAAAAAAAATGCAGAACAGCCATCTGCATTAGCTTAGATGGGCATAATGTCAATCACTGTTGAGTGGATGTTAATATAGTGATATACTGATTCCAACTGAGTCCTCCAATAGCCCAGTGTAGATCAAAATCTAAAGATCAAGGATGGCCGTGTGACCTCTTTTTTTCTATTTTAAGATCGAAAACTTTATATAATTGGTAGATATGGGAATATAACTGCACAGCATGCAGGGGGATGGGGGGATAGTATAAAAATATAGAAGGACCACAGAACTCACATCCTGATGACATAAGCTTTGCCTTTCCACAAATGGATCTTATTTTCGAAGTAGCAAATCAGCCAGTGAATCTTTGTGTACAGGTTTCTAATATGTGACAGACCATGTCATACCAGCAACATTGTTGCTGATGTTTGAAACAGTAACATATCTCTGAACTTTTTTCTGGCAATTTGTAGCTAGTTTAAATAGCCTCTGTGCAGCTACAAACTGCAGGTAAGCTGATCATTGCACTGGATAAAATAAAGTAGTTACTGAAGTTGCCAATTCTGTAACTAGCGTCAAATGCTATGGAAAATCAAGAACTTTCATTGACTGCAATTCAGTTTCTCCAAGCAATTTAACTAGCTTACTACTACTGTATTGTAAAACATGCCACCCCAGAAAAAGCTGTTTGGTGGCAGGTGTGCCCATTACTGTCTATGTATGGAAACAATCCAAGAGGCTCTGTATCATGTGATAGCTGTGATTGGTTAATACAGTGCTTGCATGATATAAACAGTGTAATCTTTTTTTTTTTACGTTTTATTGTTTCTTTAACAGTACATACAATATAACCAAGACATTGGTCCACTCACAGGCCTCTTTCCAACGTAGGGGCGTAACAGCATTAGCATTATCTCAGCACATACTTTTGTAGCCATGAGACTGTTGACCATACGTTACACAATGTTGCACATTTGACCGATACATCTCCCCACCCGCTATCTTAGCTCAGTGAGTCCCTATGCATCCCTTACGATCATGAACAGAACAGTGTAATCTTTACTCTCATTTTCTTCTTACAATGAAGGAAGGAGAGAAGGAGGAACCAAAGGACCTAGTGCAACATATGTTTTAACCTCCTCAGTGCCAGCATAGCTCTTCATTTAAAAAAATGTGTCATAAAAAAAACAAAAACAACAATTTTAGTAGTATGATAAACCTCCTAAAAGTTACAGAGAGAAGCAGTGCAGAACAAGGCAAGGTAGGTCAATAATAGGGAAAAGATTAGCTGCAGGTAGACTGGTAAAAGTGATTAGTTCTTTCCCCCACCTACTTTTTTGAGGGGGAGGGCTTCTAGAGTCCAATTCATCTTTAATTTTTTATGCCTTTTCTTTGACCCCTCAGCTAAACCACCTCAATTCTTCATTTCCTCAAATTATAATATAACTCTGTCAATATGTAATGTTAGTCACTTATCTTCTGAGTCATCATTATAAGCAGCACTTTGTAAATTTGTTATCCTGAATTTTGACTCTCTAAAAAGTACCCAAAAGCATTCAGCATGATGCAAATAACACAACACGCCTTCTTTATGGGAGATTACACAATAAATAGCGTCATCGAATCATTGACTCCCCGCTGTGTTTCTTCAGTGTTAATTGTCAGTTTCAGCATTTTAATGCAATACAGCCAAACACAAATTACTGCTTGTGGAATTATAAAGTAAGGGAAATCACCTTCCACCAAATTGACTTGAAAAACACCATGTCATAACCCTTTTCTGTCATATAAGCATGTGAAAGAGATCCACTCAATGTAAATACACTTATTAATTAATGCATTCATATTTTACTATTTTATATTTTATATATTTTATATATATATTTATAAATATAAATTTATAAATATATATATATAAATATTTATAAATATATAAATATAAATATATATTTTATATATTTATATTTTAATATTTTAGTGCATTAATATTTTACAAACCATTCTTATAGGTAAAGTTTGCAATTACCCATGAACCTTGGGGATAGCCATATTTAAGCTGGCCATACACTAGTAGAATTTTGTACAAATAATCATATGAAAATTATTCTCAGAACATTCTTGGAATGTGTATTCTTGACATCATTGAGTCGGCTAATTTTGTTTCAAAGCCCCTAAAATTTTGTCCACGTCTGCTATTTGAATGAAATCCCAGAAATATTAAACAGATTTCACTACAATATGTAATCTTTTTCATATGACTTCTTCCCAACAACATCCACACAAAATTTTTCCCATCTTGCCCCTTCCAATTTTTTTCATCATTACAGTCACAAACAAATGTCAGTTTAACCCTACAAACCATTGGAAGATTGAACAAACGTTCAAAAAAATTAAACATTTTCATAAAAAATTCTACTAGTGTATGGCCAGCTTTACTTGCTTTGTTTTCTGCTTTGCAGTGCTTCACAATGTTTCTGCGTTACTGCTCCTTACAAAAAAAGAGTCCACCAGTATGTGCATGCTGAAAACACAAACCTGGAGCAGAATGAATTGGTTGCCAAGCACAACTGCTCCAGATTCTGTCTGTGGCAGTCCTGATAAAGTTTCCCCACTGTACTTTCACCCTCAAAGTGATTGTAAAGTCTCGTTTTTTTTCTCTATGAAAATAACAAACATGTCATACTTACCTGCTCTGTGCAGAAGGTTTTGCACAAGGCAGTCCAGATCCTCCTCTTCTTGGGCCCCTTTTCAGCTCTCCTGGCTCCTCCCTCCTGTTAAGTGCCCCCATAGCCAGCAGCTTCCTATGGGGGCACCAGAGCCGAGCTGCAGCTCCGTGTGTCCATTCAGACACGGAGCCCCGGTTTGGCCCTGCCCCTCTCTCTCCTGATTGGCTAACTGACTTTGATTGACAGCAGCGGGAGCCAGTGGCGCCGCTGCTGTGTCTCAGCCAATCAGGAGGGAGAGTCACGGACGGCCGAAGCACTCGTGGACATCACTGGATAAAGATGGGGCTCAGGTAAGTAGTAGGGGAGCGGATGGTGACTGCTGCATACAGAGGGCTTTTTATCTTAATGCATAGAATGCATTAAGATAAAAAAAACCTACTGCCTTCACACTTTAAGACCGTGTTTTTCACAAATGTCATTCAAGTACATATGCCATGTACTTAAATAAGTACAAACTACACTTACAAACAGGGTTCTAAAAATATTCACAAATATTGATGATTACTTTAATCCATCTTTTCTCAACCTCTTTGAGTCCAAAGAACCCTCAAAAACATCTTTATGTCTCAGGAAACCCCTACTAATATACTAATATTTACTATAGATATCACTCATGATTAGTATGAACAGTAAATGCAATAAAAGAATATAAAAAAATAAGAAATGTGGTGTTCTTAGCAAATTTGAAACCCAAGGGTAGTTTGTACTATACATCCAAATATGTTTCAGTAATATCAATGAAATGAAACAAATACTAATAATAATGGCCAGAAGGGCCAGTGAAAATGGTAATATTCCCTTACATAGGTGGTCAGTTGTGAAACGTCCTCTTACTATAAAGGTCATTGGAAAAGTGCCCCCCTATATTGGTGGTCAGTGAAATGCTCGCTTATATTGGTGGTCATTGAAATGTTCGCTTACATTGGTGGTCAGTGAAATGTTCGCTTACATTGGTGGTCAAAGAAATGCTCGCTTACATTGGTGGTCAGTGAAATGCTCGCTTATATTGGTGGTCAGTGAAATGCTCGCTTACATTGGTGGTCGGTGGAGAGGTTCCCTCTGAGATTGGTGATTGGTGGAGGAGGAATCCCTTACCTTGATGGTCATCGGGAGAGTCAATGAGAGAAGAGCACCATTACACTAGTGGTCAGTTGAAAGAATACCCCCCATACAGATGGCTAAAAAGATTGTTGGTGTCAGTGGTTACTTATCTGACAGTCAGTATTTCCTCATTGCTCAAGGATGCCTTTTCCACAGAATCCTATTTGAGGCTACCGATCCCATATACACATTTATATAAACATTTTTGATGAACTTGCTGAAATCCAAGGGGTGTGTAGTCCTGTTGGCACCCTACTGCCTGAAATCCTTTGATCCAAAGTCAAAGGAGCCAGGCAGACAGTTTTTGGCGGCACAGTGACTGTGACTAATCAGCTGCAGCCACTGTTTGGCAGCACCCCCTGAATTCTGACAGTCTCCAGCGCTGACTGTCATAATACAATTTCTGCAGTGGCAGATTCATCAATCCATGATGTTAGTTATAAGTGTATGGCCAGCTTTTCCCTTTAACCACTTCAGCCCCAGAAGAATTTCCCACTTTAGGACCAGAGCACTTTTTGCGATTCGGCACTGTGTCGCTTTAACTGACAATTGCGCGGTCGTGCGACTTTGTACCCAAACGAAATTTGCGTCCTTTTTTTCCCACAAATAGAGCTTTATTTTGGTGGCATTTGATCACCTCTGTGTCATTTCTGATCACTGCTATAAACAAAAGAAGAGCGACAATTTTGCAAAAAAACCCAAATTTCTCACTTTTTGCTAAAATCCAAATCCAAAAAAAATATATAAAAAAACATTTTTTTTCCATCGGTTTTTGCTGATTTATATTCTTCCTCATATTTTTGGTAAAAACAATCCCAATCTGCGTTTATTGATTGATTTGGCAAAGGTTGCCGCGTTTACGGATGATGAGAATTCATTTCTGGGGTTTTTATTTTTTTTATTTTTTACTAGTAATGGCGGCGATCTTCGATTTTTAGCAGTACTGCGATATTGCAGCAGACATGTCGGACCATTTTGACACTTTTTTGGGACCATTGGCATTTATACAGCGATCAGTGCTATAAAAATGCACTGATTACTGTGTAAATGCCATTGGCAGTGATGAGGTTAACCTGCAGGGGGCGCTCTAAGGGGTAACTGTGTTCCCTGGGCGTGTTCTAACTGTGTGTGGGCTGGCCTGGCTGGGGGAAGGGCTGTGATAACAGCCCTTCCCCCTCTAACAGAACGGAGATCCGTGTTAACTTACATGGACCTCCGTTCTCTCACTGTGAGGGGGCCATCGGGGGTAGCCGGCAGCGATCGAGTCCGCCCTACCCGCTCCCTGGCCCCCCTCCGGATACAGTGAGCGCGCCTCAGGCAACACGCACGCACTCACAATATTAGTTATCGCAGTCCTGTGATGGCATTTCACGATAACGAGCCACCTTGTCGCCGTCACGCTGCGGAAATGAAAATTAAAGTGAAAGAAAATACCAAATTTTGGTTGTCCCCAGAAAAGTACTAAAGAGGAAATCTTCCAAACACTAGTTCTGGTGACCTGGGGAATTACCTTGATTTGCAGGGATTTCCTTCCACTTCCTGTTTGGCTATGGGACAGGAAGTGATAGGAAATCTCTGGTGGCAAAAAAAAAATCTGACAGGGTTTATAACCCTCCCTTACTCTATCCAAAATGAAATGAAGATGTTTTGTCTATGGTTCTACTTAAAGGTAAGAAATGTTTCAGGATGTGTATTTTTCCCTTGGCCCACTCTTATAGTTACCTGAGGCACATCTCAATCCAGCTCTGTGCCCGCCTGTAGCAGCTCTCTCCTCTTTTCCCTGCTCTCACGGTCTTTTCTGAGAGCAGCTGGAGCCATTGGCTTCTGCTCTTGTCAATCAAATCCTGTGATGACGTAGCGGTGGCCAAGCCTTTCTGTGTGTGTCT
Source organism: Glandirana rugosa (assembly GCA_018402905.1). Classification (NCBI taxonomy): domain Eukaryota; kingdom Metazoa; phylum Chordata; class Amphibia; order Anura; family Ranidae; genus Glandirana; species Glandirana rugosa. The sequence continues at coordinate 160,402 of BLSH010345918.1, read as the reverse complement.
CTAGATGCAGATAGCACAGCTCGGGATCAAGCTTGCAGGTGTGCAACAACAGGAAGCATCTTTCTATGGTGGCACACTGTGAAGGGGAGGAGCCAGGAGAGCCACCGGGGGACCTCAGGAGAGGAGGATCGGGGCTGATTTGTGCAATTCCCTTGCACAGAGCAGGTAAGGGTATATCATGTTTTTTTATTTTTAAAGAGATGACTTTACAAACACTTAAAGTGCAATGTCTGGTACTTGATCTCAGAGGACTGGCTGCTCTCAGACGATCTAGGTGGTGAAGATGCTGGATGTGGAGGTCCTGGGCTGGTGTGGTTACACGTGGTCTGTGGTTGTGAGGCCGGTTGGATGTGCTGCCAAATTCTCTGAAACGACTAGAGAAATGGACATTCAATTCAAGGGCAACAGCTCTGGTGGAGTCAGCATGCCAATTGCACGCTTCCCCAAAACTTTTGGCATTGTGCTGTGTGATAAAGCTACACATTTTAGAGTGGCCTTTTATTGTGGCCAGCCTAAGGCACACTTGTGCAACAATCATGCTGTCTAATCAGCATCTTGATATGCCACACCTGTGAGTTGGATGGATTATTTTGGCAAAGGAGAAGTGCTCATTAAGGGCCGGTTCACACTGCTGCGATGCAGGAACCCTGCAAATCCACTGCGGGTTCCCGCATCGCATGTCTCCCAGCGGCAGTTCACACTGCTATATGCAAACTGCATGGAGTTTCAATACAAAGCTAATGACACCCCCAAATCAGTTTGCATATCGCACTGCGAACTGCAAACTCGCACAGGAATCGGATCGCATGGGTGTTCACACCCATGCGATCCAATTCTGCTGCGGACCAAAAAAGGGTTCTGTGCGAGTTTGGTCTGAATGCAATGCGATTTCAGCCATACTATCTGAATGGCTGAAATCGCATTGCACAGAGTTTGCATGTGATTCACACTGCAGTGCGGTGCAAATCACATCCGATCTTGCAGCACGCAGCAGTGTGAACCGGCCCTAACACAGATTTAGACAGATTTGTGAACAATACTTGAGAGAAATAGGCCTTTTGTGTACATAGAACATGTCATAGAACTTTGAGTTCAGCTCATGATAAATAGGGGCAAACACAAAAGTGTTGCGTTTATAATTTGGCTCAGTGTATCTGTGCAGCGTTAATTTATGTCTTACACTGTGTAGCTAAAAAATAGTGATGAGCTCTTTTCTTATATTTTAAAGTAACCAGACCTGCACTGCTTTACAGCAAATAACCTGAAATCCAGCCAAACCATTGCCTGCAAAGTAACATGATAAACGTGTCCACAATATGTATTTGGCACACCTATTATTATTGCTGGATGCAAGGCCAACAAGACACACAGCAATTATATAACTCCATATACAAGATTATCATACCACTGAGCCTAGATATTTTATATTGTTCTATATAAAAAAGCAAATGAAATGCAACAATTTCTTTATAAAGGCATGTTCATAAAAAAAAGTTAATGGTAGGAATTTACTAAAACTGGAGCAGACAGAATCTGGAGCAGCTGTGCATAGTAACCAATCAGCTAGTAGCCTCCTGAGAGCCGGTTCACACTGAGGCGGCACGACTTGCAGGGCAAAGCAAGTCGCCCCGTTCGAGGCTACCTCAGCGCGGCTTGCAAGGAGACTTCTTTACAATTAGTGCAGGAACCTTTTTCTAAGTCGAAGCGACCTGAGTCGCTCTTATTAGAATGGTTCCATTGCAGTGCATGGGGACGACTTGTCAGGCGACTTGAGTCGCCTGACAAGTCGCCTCAGTGTGAACCGGCTCTTAGGCCTCATGCACACTGAGGCTGATAAACGGAAGTTCAGGGGCATTTGGACATTTTTTCCAGCTGCCCCTGAACTCATTTAATGTTATCTTATGTGTACATGTACACAGACTCGTTTAGAGTCATTTTCAGGCAGTCACGTTTATAGGCTTTTTCCTGAACGCAAAAAAATGGGTTCAGACGCAGAGTTTACCGGCGTTTCAGACGTTGAACGCGGTAAATCACCTAAACGCGGTAACTTACGTCTAGGAGCATTTCATTTACAGGCTTTTCCATTTTTAAAAAAAACATTTCTAGATGCGACCGCGGCACAACGCAGCTAAACGCGGCATGCAAAACGTGGCAAAATGGCGTTTTAGACGCCGGCTTCTAGCTGTCAAAAAAAACGTTCAAGGGAGGTTGAAAAAGCGTCCCGTGTGCATGAAGCCTTAGCGGTTATCCCGAGTGTGGCTCGGGGTTAATTTTCATTACCAAAAGTGGTAACCCCGAGCCACACTCAGGATTGCATCGCAGGATCCAGGCAAAATTACTTACCTTGTCCCCTGGATCCTGCGATGTCTTCCCCGCTGTGTCCTCCGGTGGAATCTTCGCCCGATGCCTCTGGGTTCCAGGCTCCGTTCCCTGCGAGCGTTGCATCGCATGGGGGCAGAGCCCGACGGCAAATTCAAAAAGTGAAACACACATAACACATACAGTACACTGTAATCTGTAAGATTACATTACTGTATCAAATCATTTCACATCCCTTTTGTCCCTAGTGCTTTGTCCAGTGCCCTGCATGCACTTATATACTATATATGCCATTCTTTCTGCCTGGAAACTTGATTAAATCCGTGGCATCCAAAAAGCGTCCCTTTACAGGAAAAGCGGTTTTGGACCAGCTAGAAAACAGCGTTAGTATATAAGAATCACTTGAGTGATACTGATTTGTGGGGAAATTCGTCATCAGGCACTGAAAGTAACGATTCTGCAACTGAGCAAATTTCAGTGTTTTTTATTTGATTACATTATTGAATACATTTTATTATTATTATGTTATTATTATTATATTAATATTTTTGATAATTATGTATAGTTATTTATTATATTATAATTTATGATTTTGTTGTTTCAAACTTTATTATACCCGGGATGTCTACTAGATTCTTGTTTGGACAGAATTCAGTGAGTTATTCCTCAGGCCTTCAATATAAAACGCCAAATATCTATGTGAAAAAATGTACCGCTTTGAAACGCAAAAATCTGACATAATCATACTGCCAGGGAGGTTAACTAACCACTTCAGCCCCTGGAAGGATTTGCCCACTTAATGACCAGTGCACGATACGGCACTGCATCGCTTTAAATGACGATTGCGTGGTTGTGTGACGATGTAACCAAACAAAATTGATGTCCCTTTTTTACCCACAAATAGAGCTTTCTTTTGGTGGTATTTGATCACCTCTGCGGTTTTTATTTTTTGCGCTATAAACAAACAAAGAGCATTTTTTTAAACTTTTTGCTATAATAAACATCCAAAAAAAAAAAATGTATTCATCAGTTTAGGCCAAAATCTATTCTTCTACATATTTTTTCATAAATAAAATCGCAATAAGCGTTTATTGATTGGTTTGCTCAAAAGTTATTGCATCTACAAACTATTAGAATCAATTTATGGTATTTTTATTATTATATTTTTTTACTGGTAATGGCGGCGATCTGCAATTTTTATCGGGACTGCAATATTGCGGCGGACAGATCGGACATTTTTGACACTTTTTTGGGACCACTAACATTTATACAGCGATCAGAGCTGAAAATAGCCATGGATTACTGTATATATGTCACTGGCAGGGATGGGGTTAACACTAGGGCGGCGATCAAGGGGTTAACTGTGTTCCCTCAACGTATTCTAACTGTGTGGGGGCTGCGCGAACCGCCATTAATATACGCAGATTCACGCAGTGTAGCAGTAAATGTACGTGAGCCGGTCGGGAAGTGGTTAAACTAAACCAAACTAAAGCCAGGTACATTATGTTTTTTTTATGTACCCCGCTGAGCTGTTTTATGTCAAAAACGCATGCCAAATCTTTGCGGCGCCACACCGATTTCCAAAAGTAGTTCCTGCACTACTTTTGGTGCCTTCTGGAGCGATTTCAATAGAGATCTGTGCATGAACCCGCGTAGATGTCTTTCAAATCACCCCCCGAAGTCGCACTGAAATGCAGGTTTGAAATCGTGTGAGTTCAGCTGAACTCACACGATTTCAAATTTGCGTTCAGTGTGAACAAGGGCTTACTCCTGACATCATGGAGAGTGTACAACAAAACTAGATATTTGGGGGGAACACCCTGCCAAACGCATGGTGCTGCTCGTAACGACCAACAGACAAAAATTGTATAAAAGTTACAGCGCACACATGATACATACTCCTGTCAGGCTATTTTAAAAGCATCTAAAACGTATGTAGCAAAAAAATGCAAAAATACGGGGGTTTGGTCACACTGAATGGCCATGAAGTGCTTAAGCCCATTGACTGCTGCAAAGTACCCCGTTACCAATGGGAACCTACACTGACCTTAGAGTGAATGCTCATATCTCTTAAACCATGGAAGCTAACGCCTCTCTTTATGGGAGACCAGAGGACACATCCCATGGATCAGGTGGACACTGATTGGGGCTAATTAAGGAGGATGGGGTTCACCAACCCAAAAAGGTCTGGTCAGGACCCAAGCATAAAGCATACAACAAAACTAGATATTTGGGGGGAACACCCTGCCAAACGCATGGTGCTGCTCGTAACGACCAACAGACGAATTCGTGAAGTACCGGTAAGTCACACTGGTTTGGGGGCATAAAAACGTAAAAAAACGATGTATGCAAAATCTACGAAAATTTTATCGGACTGTCCTCATACATAGTACACACGCGACATTGAAAATATGTTAAAAACAGACAACCAGCAATGCTCGTCGTGGTACGCAAACCGTCCCACAAGGGGGGTTTATAGATCAAAACAACA
>BLSH010345918.1:128562-141841 GCA_018402905.1 Glandirana rugosa | reverse complement strand
GTAATGTAATGTCGGGGGGACAGTAGTCTTCAGAGGGTATATTATAGTCTCGGGGTGAGGAAGTGTAGTCTTCAGGGGGAAGTGTAGTCTCGGGGAGGGTAATAATGTAGTCTCGGGAAAGGGTGGTCTTCATGGTGTAATAATGGGAGGGGCTCTGATGTGAAGGGGGACTTCTGATGTGAAGGAGTGGGGCTCTGATATTATATGGGAGACTTCTGATGACAGGGGGGCTGTAATGTAATGGGGAGCTCTGATGTGAAAGAGGGGCTCTGATATTATAGGGGGTACTTCTGGTGGGAAAGGGCTCTGATGTAATAATGGGAGGGGCTCTGATGTGAAGGGGGACTTCTGATGTGAAGGAGTGGGGCTCTGATATTATATGGGAGACTTCTGATGACAGGGGGGCTGTAATGTAATGGGGGGCTCTGATGTGAAAGAGGGGCTCTGATATTATAAGGGGCACTTCTGGTGGGAAAGGGGGCTCTGATGTAATAATGGGGGGGACTCTGATGTGACCATATTTCTTGGAACATCTTCATTTAAATTTTAAAAAACTGATTTTTATTTTTGGCCTGTGAATATTTGTAAAATATACCATGTGGCACTCGTACTGAAAAGATTTCTGACCCCCTGTTCTATTATATTGTAGTTGATCCAGCATATCCACAATAATCCCAAAAGGGAGCAGCTAATAATAATCGCACCAACATTAAATCACTTCTGTCCGTCTCAAAATTAAGTGTTACAAGACAAAACATTTGCATGACAATTGAACTAGATTTTTAGCTTTAAGCCTCGTACACACGGGACGACGATCGTACGTACGATCGTCGCAAATCTTATGTTGCATAATGTAACTTGCATACTGACTGCACTACACGATCGTACGACCACAGAAGAACGTTCAGGTGCATGTAATTAGCATCCGGCCGTTCCTGACTTCTGAGCATGCGTGTGTTGCACAATACAACTTGTTGTACCAACTGATCTGTACACACGATACATTGGTCGTATGAGCGCTTGTTGGGACGACCAAGTTTTCTAGTCTGCTCATACAACTCCCTTGTACGACCGTCGTATGTTCAACTGTTCTAATCTGGCATACGAACGATCGATATCCCATACAACGGTCGTTAGTACGACCTGTTGTATACGATCGTTGTCCCGTGTGTACGAGGCTTAACACTCCCCTTTCAAACGAAACTGATGGTATCAAGGAATGATCAATTTTTTTTTTTTTTTTTTCAGAAATACATACAACTGTTCGATCAACAATCTGACGGTGCATGGCTAGCTCCAGACAACACAATCTATATTTAGTAATGGATATATAAATCCATAACGTCTAAAGGATAAATTCAAACTATGGAAAATTACCACTATACATCGATAACACACTTTTTTTTACATTTACATTAGGATTTCACATGGATAACGACAATGACATCCCTGGAATACTTAGTGATTGTAAAGCTTTGTTTTTTTTTCTTTTGTTTTTTTTAAAATAACAAATGTGTTATACTTACCACCTCTGTGCAAGGGTTTTGCACAGAGTGGCCCCGATCCTCCTTTTCTGGAGTCCCTCCGGCGCACCTGGCTCCTCCCCACATCGACTACCCCCACGGAGAAGCGCTTCCCTGGGAACATTTGTGCGGGCGTGCTCCCGAGTCCTGCTGCGTTCATTGACACAGGCAGCAGGACTCTGCACCGGCCTCCGTGTCAGTGGATTTGATTGACAGCAGCAGGAGCCAATGGCTGCATTGCTATGAATCCAATCAGGATCCGAGACACCGGCTGGAAAGACCGGGTTCAGGTAAGTAAAAGGGGGGGCTCTGGGGAGCTGCTACACTAAAGGAGGTTTTTCCCATGCTCACCCAGCCATCCATCCATTCTCACCCAGCCATTTATCCATGCTCACCTACCCAGCCGTGCTCACCCATCCGTGCTCAGTCATCCCCTTCCGTGCTCAGTCATCAGCTTCCGTGCTCATCCACCCCCATCCGTGCTCATCCACCCCCATCCGTGCTCAGTCATCCCCATCCACTGCTCATTTGTGCCTCATTCATGCTCATCCATACCACATCAGTTCTCATCCGTGACACATCCGTGCCACTACACTGCCCATCCATGCCACTATAGTGCTTATCCATGCCACCACAGTGCCTCACAATAGTGTAAAAGGTAGTCAAATTAAATTTGAAATGTATGCCTCTAGAACACCTGACGGTGCTCCCTGCATGTTTGGCCTGTGTGTGTCGCCAGGCTGTGTAAAAGTGTCACACATGTGGTATCGCCATACTCGGAAGGAGTAGCAGAATATTTTTTGGGGTGTAATTTTTGCTAGGTACATGCTGTGTGTTAGAAATATTGTATAAATGGACAACTTTGTGTTTTAAAAAAAAAAAAAAAAGTTTTCATTTTTTTTTTTCCCCACAATTTCCAAAAACTTGTGGAAAAAATTACATGTTCAAAAGACTCACTATGCCTCCTAGAATATACATTGGGGTGTTTGCTTTCCAAAATGGGGTCATTTTTTGGGCGTTTGTCCTGGTGCTCCAGGACCTTCAAAAGTGCAAAAGGTAGTCAAGAAATTATATGTGTAATTTATGCTCCTAGAATGCTTGATGGTTCTCCCTGCATGTTTGCATCTGTATGTGGCCAGGCTGTGTAAAAGTCTCACATGTGGTATCGCCATACCTATAGGAGGAGTAGTAGAATGTGTTTTGGGGTGTAATTTGTGGTATGCATATGCTGGGTGTGAGAAATAACCTGTTAATATATGACAATTTTGTGGAAAAAGAAAAAAAAATATCTTCATTTTGCAAAGAATTGTGGGGAAAAAAATTACAACCATGCCTCTTACTAAATACCTTTTTTGAATGCCTACTTTCCAAAAAGGGGTCATTTGGAGAGTATTTGTATTATCCTGGCATGTCAGGGTCTCAAGAAATGAGATAGGCCATCAGTGCATCAGGAGTGATCAATATTCAGTGATTGGCACCATAGCAATATACACTAATTTGTTTTTTTGTTTTTTTACCAAAGATATGTAGCAGTATAAATTTTGGCCAAAAAAAATACTAATTTGCAAAATATAACAAACGAAAAATGCAATTTTTTTTATACAAAATTTGCGGCCTTTTTTAATTTATAGCACAAAAAATAAAAAAACAGCTGTGATTAGATACCACCAAAAGAAAACTCTATTTGTGTGGGGGAAAAAGGACAAAAATGTCATATGGGTACAGTATTACATGACTGAGTAATTGTCATTCAAAATGAGAGCGCTGAAAGCTAAAAATTGGTCTGGTTTTTAAAGGGGTTTAAGTGCCCTGTGGTCGAGTAGTTAATCAGCTGTTTGAGGAGGCACCAAGACATACCAAAAAGCTGACATTGTTCATATTTATTGCCACTAGGATTGCAATTGTTAGGTCCCGGAAAACCTTGTCCATTCAGTTTGCACTGGTTAATACCAACATCTCCTGGTTAAACAAAAACTCTCTTCCATCAGGAATGATAATTTGAAGTTATAAGAAAATGTAGTACCCATGGATACAATCTCTGGAATTTGTAAAGACTGGCACATATAGGTTTTGTGAAAGTGTCTCTCATGCATTGTAAAAGTGGTGCAGGTTGCTCCATAGTCCTGTACTTGTCTAGAACTCCTACTTGGGGCACACTGTGCCACTTTTAGAACATATGTGAGTCACTTTCTGTCTGCGCCAGTTTCTCTCTCTGTACGGCAAAAGAGAGTTGGTCTTAATTAGCTCCACTTTCATAAGATATGAACTGTCAGTATTTTATTTTGCAGTTGGCACATTCTTTGCCCCACAATGTAAAGGTGGTACATTGTAAAACTACCTGCATTCTCTGTCGGAACCAAAGTGTCACAGATGCTTCATGAATTTGGCTCAATACATTAACAAGAAGGATTAACGGCAGAATTGTGCTGCAGCAGCCTTATTGAATCCACCATATACAATATCTTTGTAGAAAAATAAAACAAATCTTAACATTAGCACTAGCCCAGCAGAACAGATGGCATGTTCTAATTTTCAGTGCCCATTCTTCTCTTACTTCTTTCCTTTGCTGCTTTTCTTTCCTACCCTTACAATGTTATACGTACCCATAGTGAATGACTACTACATAGTATACAATGGCATGCTTAAAGCAGTATGCAACCAAACAAACCTTTATTATATTGCAGCTCAATTCTTAGATGTGATGGCTGCATTCGTTTTCTTTATTTTATGCTTGATTTCCTCTATTTTCACCTGGTCGTGCCAGTAGGCCTCTTGTTTTTTCAAGAGAAGATGCTACCCTGCAAGTGTAGCAGTTAGAGGGTTGAGACAAACGATTTAACACTGGCAGGGGTGCTTACAATGATCTGTGTTGTTTTTTTTTTTTTTTTTTTTTTATTGACAAATAAATGATGCAAAAGACAAATCAGTACAACTTACATCATGCTCAACATGAGCATAACGGAGAAAAGGTGTAGAGTTGGGTACACATACATGTAATAGGTACAGAGTTACGGTTGTGTATAGTTAAGCTTCCAGTCTTAACAAAGATCTAGATCCAATACAAGCAATCTGAATGTATAGCAATGCTACAGCTAGTGCATAGAAATAATCTCTTCTGTACACAGAAAGCAATAACAAATAACACTCCCCTTAGATATGAGTAGTAGTGAGAGTGGAGGAGCACCAGACATCCCAAATCTTGTCGTATTTATTGGGACATCTCCTATGTTCAAAAATAGTTTTTTCATAAGGCAGTATCTGGTTCACCATCTGGATCCATTGATGGATGGAGGATCAGGTTGATTACACTTGAGCGCAATCGCCTTCCGAGCCAAGAATACGGTTTACCTCAATTAATTCCTGATATATTTTCGCCATTGCACCTCAAGTATACCCAACAGGCAAATGCGCAGAGTGCATGGCACAGGGACAATGATCAGTTTTTAAGTATAACCTTTATCCCAAAAAGAAAAATACTTGTTTGCTGTAACTGTATATAAAGTGGTGGAGTTCAGCTTCAATTTGTTAGTGTATCTAAGAGCTCATGCATTTGCATCTAGGCTGGGTTCACACTGCACATTGGTACGACACGACAGTCGTACGACTGTGGATCTGAGTTTTCCCTGGGACTTGAAGTCCAATTTCCATCCAACTACAATGAACGGGATCCAGCTTTGATCCCAACAAATACCAGGCACTTTGTCTGGTATGAATCTTTAGGGGAAACTCTACGCCAAGTTTAAAAAAAAAAAACGGCATAGGGTTCCCCCTCCAAGACCATACCAGACCCTTCTGTCTGGTATGGATTTTAAGGGGAACCCCCACGCCATAAACACGGCGTGGGGTCCCCCCCCCCCAAAATCGATACCAGACCCTTATCCAAGCATGCAAGTCAGGAAAGGGGGTGGGGACGAGCGAGCGCCCCCCTCCCCCCCCTGAACCATACCAGGCCACATGCCCTCAACATTGGGGGGGGTGCTTTAGGGCAGGGGGGCATCCTCTCACCCCAAGGCACCTTGTTCCCATGTTGATGAGGACAAGGGCCTCTTCCCAACAACCCTGGCCAGTGGTTGTAAGGGGGCTTATCGAAATCTGGAAGCCCTCTTTAACAAAGGGCCCCCAGATCCCAGCCCCTCACCCTATGTGAGTATGGGATACATTGACCCCTACCCATTCACCTAAAAAATAAAAAGGGTCAAAAATAGTACACAGGTTTTTGACAAAGTAATTTATTAAAGAAGCACCGGCGTTTCTTCTGATTTCTTCTCTCTCCACTGATGTCTTCTCCCCACTCCGGCTCTTCTCTCTCCTCTATCTTCTCCCTCTGTTCTTCCTCCGTTCTCTCGATGCTCCCTCCCCCTGTAATGCTAGGTCTGCCGTGTGCCATTACTTACGTGGGGCAAGGCCACCCAGGGATGTCATCAGGAGGCCCTGCCCCCTTGTGATGTCACCATTTGGGGCATGATGGGGTGGTGACGTCGCAAGGGGGCGGGGCCTCCTGATGACCAGGTGGCCACGCCCTATGGCTATACAAGGAATGGCACGTGGTGGACCTAGCATTACAGCGGGAGAGAGCGTCAAGAGAACATCGGAGGAAGAACAGCAGCAGGAGCCAATATCTTTTTGCTGCTCTCGTTGAGTCTAGTGAGGAGGGACAGAGAGCAGCGCTGGATCGAGATCGGGCTCAGGTAAGTATTTATTTACGGAGGGGGTAGCTGCACCTAAAAGTTTTTTTGTTTTTTTTACCTAATGCAGAGAAAATAAAAACTCTTTAGGCCCCTTTCACATGGGGTGGATCCGCTCAACAGGGATCGCTCCATTGATCCCTGCTGAGTAGGGTTGCCACATCATCCCTTTAATCCAGGACACATGAATTACACAGGTTCTGAGGCTAATGTAATGCAGATAAGGCACCAAGTGAGTTTAATTACCACCTTAATCAGCCACAGAACCTGTGTAATTAATATGTGTCCTGGATTAAAGGGATGATGTGGCAACCCTACTGCTGAGCTGGCGTATGACAGGTCCGTCTCTTCTCACTGGGCAGGGACGGACCTGCTGTTCTCTATGGGGGGATCGGATGAAAACAGACTGCGTGTCCGTTTTCATGCAATCCGCTGGACGGATGGCGAACGCATTGCCCATGCGGCTGTTTTGAGTGGATCTTATCAGATGGCAGGTCAGAGGACACATCTCCTGCCCATAGAAGTGAATGGGTGGCCCGCCTGGTTCCACCTGAAAAGCTGACGTGCCGATCGTATGAAAGGGGCCTTAGGCTTTCGCGTAACAGGAATAAAGTGTTCCCGCTGGTGATTTTGTTTGAGCGATTTGCATGCCACATAGGGGCAGCCTATTCACTTGAATGCACGTTTGTCGCCTGAAAAGAAGTTCCTTTTTGGGGCGACAAGCTTTCTGTTTTTAGGCTTGATTTACGTTGCAGCAGAATTGCATTACATTTGGGGTGCCATCAAGGGACAGTGGCACCTAAACACACATTGTGCAGTTATCACTGGATTCTAAGGCTACTTTCACACTGGGGCGGTGGAGCGTTGGCGGTAAATCCCTGCTAGTCACAGCAGGGACTTACCTCTGTTAGAGCGACGCTACGGCGGCGGGAGCGGTGCGCTTTTAACCCCCCCACAAGGGGTTAAAACTGGGTGAAAAGTGCCCGCTCTCTGCACTTCCGAGGTGGTGTGCAGCTGCTTCGGAAGCGCTGCCCATTGTTTTCAACGGGCAAGGGCGGTGGAGGAGCGGTATATTACAGCTCACCGCACCGCCCCAAACATTGCAGGACTTTTTGTAACGTCCTGCAAGCGCACCGCCCCAGTGTGAAAGCACTCCGGCTTTCACACTGGGGTGGACGGTGAGTGACTTTTGAGACGCTTTACAGGCACTATTTTTAGCTAAATAGCAAAAGGCCTCAATGTGAAAGAAGCCGAAATCGCGAAGTGTGAACGGAACCTTGGCCTTTGCAACCACCTTAAGACAATGGGAAGTTCTGCATGGAACATGGACTGAAGTGTTTTCTATTCCCATGCTTTCTAGGATTGGAATATGTCACCGTGGACATATGGATGTTTTTATGCTAGCCAATGTGCCGCAGTATATCTGAGTGAGCTGGTCAGCAAGTGGTTAATAATACCAATAGAAATATTGGAAAAGAAATGGGGGCCATTTCCTAAATCTGAAGCAGCTGTGCCCAGTAACCAATCAGCTTGTAGCTTCAGCTTGCTCTGTTGTGCTTTGCCAGTGAAGGCCGGCAGCTGATTGGCTGTGGTGCAGAGCTGTGTGTGAGGAGAGGCTGGGTGCCTTGCCTGAGGAGAGCTGTGATTAGCGGCTCCTCTCTCCCTCACACACACACACATGCCTGCACCCATCTCCTTGTGCAGGTACCTCCTCCTCCCTCCCCCTCCGCCTTTTGTTTTACTATCACAGGGAGAAGGAGAGAACAATTTCCTGTTGACACCGGAATATTTAGAAAGTGCAGGGAAGGAAGACCGGGAGACGCTGGCTGGGGAAGTTTCCTGTGACTAGCAGCCAGGCCAGCCGTGCTCGGATGAGGAAAGTTTGCATGGCCGGCCTGGCAGGCTGTATGTGCCGCCATCAGGGGGTCAGGTGCCGGGGATCCAGGGGCTGAGCGAGGAGGAGGAGGAGGAGGAGAGCACGGCTGGGCCTGTATACACAAGGAATGTGATTTTCTCCTGCCTCTGTCCTCCTATGCTGTCTGCTCATGGCTGAAGCCTGGCTGGAGGAAGAGGAGGAGGAGCTGAGGGACAGTGCTGCCAACAGGAGACACAGGAGGTCCAACCTCAGCCAAGCTACAGGTAACCATGGGGAAGAGGGATGGATGGATGGGCACAGGGTGCCAGACCTACACATGGCTCACCCCCCATCCATTATTCTACAAATACCTACATGGGTCTAATGCAGCCTTTCTCTACCCCACAATCTAAAGGAGGACCCCCACCCTCCTTACTGCACTAAGCATGTTCATTCACACTGTGTGCGCTCACCTGCGCTTTTCCTCCATCACACATAGAAACCTATAGTGATCTGCGTCCTGTCCACACCACAACGCTGCCTTCCCTGGGTTCCACAGCGGCGCCTTGTATTATTGTACAGAAATGTGCGAAGGGCCGATTTTTTTTTTTTTTTTTCAACAATATATTTTTATTATTGTATTTTTTTTCTTATTATTATATACTTTATTATTGTGTTTATTATTACAGTATATGTTCTTTTACCACTTTGTTATTTTTTCATGTTTATTATATATTCTACTGTGTTTTATTATTATTAATAATAATATATAATCTAACGACCAGACACAGGAAAAGTTTCTTCCCTCAGGCAATCCATCTAATGAACAATTGAAAAAAAAAAAAAAAACAATAATGTTCATTGTAATATACCTGCCATACATTGTCAATTTGTATATTTTTCGTTCCTTACCTACCTATTTGTATTTTTTAAAAAAAATTTTTAAATTTTTAAATTTTTTAAATTTTTTTATTCCATTTTGTGTTTTTGTTCTGTCGCTGTCATTTTGTTGCACTGTGGAGCTTCTGTCACAAAAACAAATTCCTCGTATGTGTGAACATACCTGGCAATAAAGTTCATTCATTCATTCATTCATTCAATATTTTTTAAACAATCAAAGGTGCTTTATTGGTATCACACAGGGTAATAAACCATATTCAGCGTGACCTAAAACAAAGCAGAGTACCTGACAATAGGTACAGTAACCAAATATAATCTTGTATTTATTTGTATCCGATGTGTTATGATTGTGTTTTATTATTGTGTTTCTTTGCGTTCCGGAGCTGTGCCATTTTATTATTATTATAAAGGATTTATATAGCGCCGACAGTTTGCGCACCACTTTACAATATTAGGGCAGACAGTACAATTGCAATACAATTCAATACAGGAGGAATCAGAGGGCACTGCTCGTTGGAGCTTACAATCTATTTTATACACCATGTTTGCATATTATTGCACTGCAACACACACAAACACGTGTAAGGGCCTTTTTTTTTTTTCTTCAAAAATCAATTTTGTTTATATATTTTATTTTTGTGTTTTTATTATTTTATCAGGTGTATTAGGGTCCTTTCACACATGCGGAGCCATCCGTCTGTTTCTGGCGGATCGGAGCGGGTGTCAGCGGACATGTCCCCGCTGACATCCACCGCTCCATAGAGCACAATGGAGCGTCCGTTTGGGTCTGTCTGAAAAACTGACAGGCGGACCCAAATGGACCATATGTGTGAAAGAGCCCTTATTTATTATTTTATTGTGTTTATTATTATATAATTTAACAATCAAAAGTGCTTTATTGGTATCACACAGGGTAATAGTATTCAGCGTGACATAAAACAAAGCGTACCTGACAATAGGTACAGTAACCCATATAATATTTTTTTTGTATTTGTATCATATAATGTTTTACGATTGTGTTTTATTATTGTAATATTTTATCATTGTGTTTCTTTGCGTTCCGGAGCTGTGCCATTTTATGCACCATGTTTGCATATTATTGCACTGCAACACACAAACGCGTGTAAGGGCCTATTTTTTTTTCAACAATATATTTTGATTATGTTTTAAAAAAAAAAATCAAACGTGCTTTATTGGTAAAAAAACGTATTCAGCCTGACATAAAACAGAGTACATAACAATAGGTACAATAACCAAATATAATATTTTATTGTATTTATTTGTATCATATAATGTTTTACGATTGTGTTTTAGTATCATAATATTTTATTATTGTGTTTCTTTGCGTTCTAGAGCTTTGCCATTTTATGCAACGTATTTGCATATTATTGCACTGCAACGCACAGAAACGCGTGTAAGGGCCTATTTTTTTTTTTTTTTTTTTTTTTTTTTTTTTTTTTTTTTTTTTTTTTTTTTTTTTTTTTTCCAACAATATATTTTGATTATATATTTTATTTTTGTGTTTATTAATAATAATATTTATTTTACTATTGTGGTGTTCTTATATAATTTATTATTGTGTTTTCTCTGCGTTCCAGAGCTGTGCCATTTTATGCAATGTGTTTGCAATATTATTGCACTGCAACACACAGAATACAACAAAATGGACCCCTGGGTTGGGGAACTGTAGGCACTGTAGACAGTATCTAAGTAAAAAAAATTCTGGTTTTTATTTTCATATATTAAAATGACACATATAACACATATAGAAAGGCATGGCAAAAAAAAATATTAAAACACACTGAAACACATGTACTGTAAGGGCTGGATCACCCCAGATGCAGTCCATTCCTTCCTCCTTTTTTTTTTTTTTTTTTTTTTTTTTATGCTGTATCAAAAACATATGGACAGTAGGTTATATGGGTTCCAATGGCATAGTTCACATTAGTGCAGTGCGTTCCAGGGCAGTCAATAAAAAATTAGAACATGCTGCATTTTTTTTTCTGCACTGAACTGTACTCTGGAACGCAGCAAAGCACATACCTCACCAGAACGCATTATAGAAAAAAAAGGGAAAAACCACACTGGAATGCAGTAAAAACATGCATGCAGAAACGCATCCGGGATTAGATTCTGTGGTGTGAGTTGTAAGTAAACACGCATCCGGAGTGCGTTTTTGTGGTGTGAACCAACCCTAAGGGCCCATTTTAATTTTTTTTCTTCAATATATTTTTGAGGTTCTATCAAAAAATATTACAAGATAAAATAACACATACAAAAAGAGAAATCCAATGGGCAACAGGGAGGTGACTCTTCACTCAGCTTTAGGTAACCTAATCTTTTACAAGTCTCTGAAAGTATAGAAATAAGAGTAATAAATTCTCACTTTTCGATTGGTCACGTGACTTTGGACACCAAATTTGCATGACAAATCGCACAACATTCTTTTCAATGGCACCTGTTCAAATCACTAACTTAGTCGTAGCAACTTTGAAAAGATGCCTGCACTACTTTGGTGCGACTTTGATCCATGGAATGTAAAGTCAAACCAAAAGCCGCATCAAAGTTGCACTGGAAATTATGAGACTTTGGAGACACGCTAGCCCTAGGCCCCTTTCACACAAGCTGACTGATCAGGTCTGCCTGTCAGTTTTTCAGACAGACCTGATCGGACACTCCATTCACCTCTATGGAGTGACGGATGTCAGCGGTGACCTATTCGCTGACCTATGCCGCTATCTGATCCAGTCCGCTAAATCCAGACGGATGGAAACCCCATTTTCCATCCGTCTGGCGGATTGGATGGAATCGGATGACAACGGAAAGGCAGATCCATTTTCATTCAATGTCCCATAGAGGACAGCAGGGCTCTGACAGGTCCATCTCTGCACAGTGAGCAAAGACAGACCTGTCATCTGCCGGCTCAGCGGGGATCAACAGAGCAATCCCTGCTGAGCTAGCGGAGTCCATGAAAACGGACAGCCCCGTGTGAAAGGGGCCTAAAGCAGAATCTTTCGGGACATACAGTGAGGAAAGTTTAATTATTTTATCCCCTGCAGATTTTGTAAGTTTGCCCACTTAAAAAAATATGAAGGCTCAAATTTTTATCTTAGGTGTATTTTAAATGATAGAGACGGGATATTAACCAAAAAGCCAGAAAAAAATACACAATACAAACATTATAAATTGAGTTTCAGTTCAGAGAGTAAAATAAATATTTGATCCCCTACCAACCAACAATAATTCTGGCTCCCACAGGCTGGCTACAGCATGTCCTCATGTGGTACACAGATTAGTCCTGCCAATTTAACTACTTAACCACTAGAGATCCACGCTATAGCCGAAAGACTGCTTCAGCGCAGATCTCAATTGCAAGAGTGACGTCTACAGGCGCCCGCCCCTTTGCACGCTCCTGGCGCGCACTCACAGGCGGTGGCGCGCGTGGCCATTGCACGCTCCGTGGGCGTGCCCACGGGTTGTCCGCTCGTTATCCGCGATCGCCTGTCAGAGCTGCAGAATGGGGAACTGCCGATGTAAACACGGCGGTTCTCCGTTCTGTACGAAGTGACATAGTTACATAGTTAGTCAGGTTGAAAAAAGACACAAGTCCATCCAGTTCAACCAAAAAAAAAACAAAAAAAAACATTTATAAATTTATATATATATATATATATATATATAACCAAATAATCCCATATACAATCCTTCACCCACAGTTGATCCAGAGGAAGGCAAAAAACCCCAGCAAAGCATGGATCCAATTTGCTATAACGGGGGAAAAAATTCCTTCCTGATTCCCCGAGAGGCAATCGGATTCACCCTGGATCAACTTTACCTAAAAATGTTAGTACCCGGTTATATTATTTACATTAACCACTTGCCGACCGCCGATCGGCATCTGACGGCGACAAAGTGGCACGTTCCCGCAAATCGCCGTCATACGACGGCGGCTGCGGGAACGTGTATGGTGAGCGCGCGCGCGCCGCCGGAGGCGCGCCCGCGCGCTCACTGTGTCCAGGGGGGGCCAGGGAGCGGGTGCGGCGGCTTCGATTGCCGCCGGCCACCCGCGATGCCCCCCCCGGAGCGAATGAGCGGAGGTCCATGTATGTAAACACGGACCTCCGCTCTGTGTGAGGGGGAAGGGCTGTGATCACAGCCTTCATTTACGTGAAGGCTGTGATCGCTTTCCTTCCCCAGATAGGCAGTCCCCCTTACAGTTAGAACACGCCCAGGGAACATAGTTAACCCTTAGCGCGCCCCCTGCAGGTTAACCCCTTCACTGCCAATGGCATTTACACAGTAATCAGTGCATTTTT
>BLSH010345918.1:110083-124752 GCA_018402905.1 Glandirana rugosa | reverse complement strand
TTTCCCCCCCCCCCCCCCCAACACTCTGTTGAACCCCATGCTCAGTAGTAACTCCACTGAGTAGTAACCCCCAGCTCTGCTGATCCTCCTCTCTCTGATCCCCACTCACCTCCCACTATATTGCTCCCATGCTGGACACCACACGCTAGTTTCTCCTGCTCCGGTCCCCCAGCTCCGCAGATGTATTTATGTCATTATTAGTAATAGTAAATATAGTGTTTTCCACTGACAAGTGAAAGGAGTTGCATGAGTCAGGGCCAAAGTTCTCATAATGGAAACACTGTGGCTTGTTGGTCCACGTGTGACATGACAAACTAATGGGTCCACAAAAGCCACTGATGCTATATTTGTTATCACAAATTGGTTCTATGACATGTTCAAGAAAGTCCCACCTATTCATACATCAATACTAAAACTCATTTTATTTATAGTTTACTGGCAGTATGTTCTGCATTTTCCATCTTGTTATATTTTATTGTTATTATTCAAGTAAAGAAGCTAAAATGTGTTTAAAATATGAAAAAAATCACCAAAACACTGCAAAACAACCTTTCTCAGTCTTTTTAACATAGATGGCCCCTTTACCTTTCTGGCCCTGGGAAGCCCCTGCTAACAATTACTATATCTACAGCTCACAGTACATATTTTGTGGTGGTCAGTGGGAAGAATGTCTCTCTCCCCCCCCCCCCCCTCTTACATTGGTGGTCAGTGGGAAGAGTGCCCCCCCCCCACACACTTACATTAGTGGTCAGTGGGAAGAATGCCCCTGCTTACTTTGGTGGTCAGTTGGAAGCATGCCCCCCCCACCACATTGGTGTCCAGTGGTGCCCCCTACAGATGGCTAGAAAGATCTTTTCGTTTTAGTGGATATTTATAGGCAGAAATTGCTCAAGGAACCCCCAGCGACATCTGGAGGAACTGTAGGGTTCCATGGGACCCTGGTTGGGAAAGGCTGCTCTTGAATAGTCTTCTGAACCTCATTTTTTATGCTGGCCTCAGAGTGACTTTAATTCTTACTCTATAGGCAGATAAAACATTGGGTCTTGTTTCTAAAAATGTTTTCTAAAATGGGAAATTTGTCCCTAATTAAAATGTGCTGGCTTACAATGGGTTAAGTCTAACAAGGCGTATACAGTACCACCTTGTGGACGTATCTGTTTTATTTGCAATTTACATTTTAACTGAGAGGTGGGAGTTGAGCTATTACTATGCTTCTGCCCGCCAACACTGGACCTTCGGGTCTCCGATCCTGTGGCTGTAGACTCTGCCCTGCTTTCTCCTCCTCTCCTCTCCTCTTGTCCAATCACAGAAGGCTTCGGATTATGTGAACCCATTCACAAATCCTTGTATGAATGGGCAGTGGAGGGGAGGGCAGTCACACAGCGCAATGCACCAAAATGCACTATGGTGTGTTGCAGCTCTGTGCAGCCCAGCTGCAATGCCTTTGTGAATTGGGGTGCTATTCAAAATGAAAGGCCGCACAGTGCATCAACGCATGTAGCGTGCATTGTGGTAATGCGCATGTTCCTGCAATTCATAGATGTAAATCAAAATGTGAAATTTTCTGAAAGTTGTTTCACGAGTGCTTATTTACACATTTGTGAACACGTTTTGAAATGTAGATTAAAGATGAATTCCAGGCTTGAATATTTTAGACATTGGTCAAAGATGGTTGCTGACCGCGTGGTCCTCCCAAAACCCCGCCCCCCGTACGCCCCCGGGGGCGCATTATGTGGTCACTGTGTCCTTTGGACACAGCTGATCACATATCAAAGTAAAGGGCCAATCACAGTCCATCACATTGTAAACAGACTTGCCGGTTATCGACAGTACTTTCCTCAGTGCTTTCACATAGTGAGGAAAGATGGCTGGTAACTGGCAATTCTGACATGCACATTAGAGCCGCACAATTAATCCTTAAAGAATCACGATTCTATCCCCCTCGTGATCGTAACACAGCATTTTCCCGATTCAGTGCAGAGAGTTCTCTGCTCACAGCTGACAGCTGTCAAAAAAATAAATAAATCACATCATTGCTTAGGCAGAGATGAAGAGAAACGTTGTAACACTTAGTGCTTTTAGATCAAAGGAATGTACTTGGTTTGTAAATGAGGTCAGTTTAACCCACTTAACCACTTCAGCCCCGGAAGAATTTCCCACTTTAGGACCAGAGCACTTTTTGCGATTCGGCGCTGCGTCGCTTTAACTGACAATTGCGCGGTCGTGCGACGTTGTACCCAAACAAAATTTGCATCCTTTTTTCCCACAAATAGAGCTTTCTTTTGGTGGTATTTGATCGCCTCTGCGTCATTTCTGATCACCGCTATAAACAAAAGAAGAGCGACCATTTTGCAAAAAAAACCCAAATTTCTTACTTTTTGCTAAAATTCAAATCCAAAAAAAAATATAAAAAAACATTTTTTTCACAGTTTTTGGCCGATTTATATAATTCCTCATATTTGCGATAAAAAAAATTGCAATCTGCGTTTATTGATTGGTTTGCGCAAAAGTGGCCGCGTTTACGGATGGTGAGAATTCATTTCTGGGGTTTTTATTTTTTTTTTATTTTTTTACTAGTAATGGCGGCGATCTGCGATTTTTAGCGGTACCGCGATATTGGGGGGGACATGTCGGAACATTTTGACACTTTTTTTGGGACCAATGACATTTATTCAGCGATCAGAAATTTAAATGTCCACTGATTACTGTATAAATGTCATTGGCAGTGAAGGGGTTAACCTGCAGGGGGAGAGCTAGGGGTTAAGTGTGTTCCCTGGGTGTGTTCTTACTGTGGGGGGGTTGGGCTAACATGGGCATGAGAGATCTAACTGATCCCAGTGACAGGGATCAGTATTTGATCATCGCTGCGTCATTTCTGATTGCCGCTATAAACAAAAGAAGAGCGACAATTTTGCAAAAAACCCAAAATTTCTTACTTTTTGCTAAAAATACAAATCCAAAAAAATATATAAAAAAAACATTTTTTTTTTCAACGGTTTTGGCTGATTTATATTCTTCCTCATATTTGTGATAAGAAAAATCGCAATCAGCGTTTATTGATTGGTTTGCGCAAAAGTGGCCGCGTTTACGGATGATAATTCATTTCTGGGTTTTTTTTTTTTTTTTAACTAGTAATGGCGGCGATCTGCTTTTTTTTAGCGGTACTGCGATATTGGGGCGGACGTGTTGGACCATTTTGACACCATTGGCATTTATACAGCGACCAGTGCTATAAAAATGCACTGATTACTGTGTAAATGCCATTGGCAGTGAAGGGGTTAACCTGCAGGTGGCGCTCTAAGGGTTAACTGTGTTCCCTGGGCGTGTTCTAACTGTGGGGGGACTGCCCTGGCTGGGGAAGGGAAGTGATCACAGCTTCCATGTTTACTTACACGGACTTCCGTTCTTTCACTCCGGGGGGGGCATCGCGGGTAGCCGGCGGAGATCGAGTCCGCGGCACCCGCTCCCTGGCCCTCCCCGGACACAGCGCGCGGGCGCGCCTCCGGCGGCGCACGCTCACTGTGCACGATCTGGCAGCCACCGTCGCATGACGCCGTTTTGCCTGGGAGAGCCATCTTGTCGGCAAGTGGTTAAATCAAGCCTTTTTACTAGTTATTTAAATCAATTTGATTTTAATCAAATACACCCTATAAAAAAACTAAACAGTAAAGTTAGCCCAATTTCTTTGTATAATGTTTAAGATGTTACGCCGCAACAATCGTGATCTTTATTCGAAGCAAAAAAAAAATTGTGATTCTCATTTTGGCCAGAATCATGTTTATTACTGCAGCCCATCAGTGCACCGTACTAGTGCCCAACAGTGCCAGCTATCATTGCACATCAGTGAAGAAGAAAAATGACTTATTTGCAAAAGTTTCTAACTGTGATTAGGAAAATGTTTGTTTGCTTTTCAAAGTTTACGGTTTTTTTTGTTTAGCAAAAGCTAAAAACCCCAGTGGTGATTAAATACCACCAAAAAAGCGCTATTTGTGTAAAAAACAATGATAAAAATTTCATATGGGTACAGTGTTGCATGACCACAATTGGCATTCAAAGTGTGACAGTGCTGAAAGCTGGAGATTAGCCTGGGCAGGAAAGGGGTGAAAGTGCCCAGTATTGAAGTGGTTACCATCTAAAACCACAAAACCAGAAAACTTTAGCTCTGCTGCTCACCTGCAGCAAAGCTAAAGTTTTGTTTTTGCTTGTTTTTTTTTTTTTTTTTTTTTTTTCGAATGAGTGAATACACCGCTCCCCCACCGCCCCAAAGATGCGGCTTGCAGGACTTTTTTTACTGTTCCACAAGCGCACCGCCCCAGTGTGAAAGCACTCTGGCTTTCACACTGGGGTGTATTGGGGGGGGTTTTAGGTGCTTTTCAGTCACTATTTTTAGCACAAAAGCACCTGAAAAACGTTCTGGTGTGAAAGGGGTTTTGACATTGACAATAAAGCTTTGTTAAATAAAATTTAAAAAATTGCTCCTAACTTTTTTAGCTGACTCCTAGATTCTAAGCAAATTTGTCAGGCCCTGGTCTTTACATGGTTACAGTGGTTCAAACTGGACCTATGTAAAAATATACCAAGCATGGAATTTATCTTTTGAGGCATAATACACTAGTTATTCAAAATGCAAACCAACTCACCTTCTCCAGTGGCATAACTCCTCCATGACTTGAACCAGGCATATGCTGCTCCCTCACTAGTGATGTAGATGTGGATGCATTTGGGCCAATTAAAGTACAACTTCCAATATGGAAAATGACAGACAGCAATGTTAGATGTTAAATTCACTGTAATTTTGTTTTATACACCTGACAAATTTTGTTACTTTCAGTTTGGTTTCCACCACAAATGTTTCCTGCTATAGGCAACCAAATGATAAAAATCAGGATCGAAATCAAGATAAACATGCATTTTGAAGTTCCATTTTAGTAGTTCTGGTTGATTATTATTCACCCAATTTTTCTTCATTTATTCACTATAAGCAACAATTGAGAACAAGAGTAAAGAAGTACAGCATTTCTTTCCAAAGCACAATAAGGTATTCATAATTTTTTTTAAAAAGAGCATTGCCTGTATTCTCCATCCTCCTTCGTGGAAATGCATTATTCTCCCCAGGATCAGTGTGTACTTTGTGGTTTTCTTACAATAATCTGTGTATGTGGAAGATCCTGGGTCTATTCTAGCATCACCAGCTGCAGTTGAGAGGTTGTTTAGTGTTTTGTGTTAAGCTTTTTGAAAAGTGTCAGTGGGATGGATGCCAATTTTTTTTTTTTTTTTCTATGGGTGGTAGGAAGAGTGGCCCACTACTCCAAAGCAAATAAAGAATGTTATTCTATCTATACAAAATATAACAGATCAGATATTTGTTTTTCCTGTAGGATTTTTTTTTTTTAAGAAGGGCACCCAAATCACTTTTCTTCAAGGCAAATGTAATATAAACTAGAATGTGAATTCAAGTAGCAGTATGAGCGACTTTGATCCTGCTACTCAATACCCATAGAGCATGTTCTACACAGCCATAATGGTTCTAGCAGAAATCTGCAAAACTGCCTTATATGAACCTTTATATCAGGGTGACCCCCATGTACAGAGTCATGTTATGAAGGTAGTGGGTACACATTTAATGTATGCAATCTGCTGTAAACCTAGTTGAAATTGCACGTCTAGCCAAAACATTTTTGTCATTTTGGATAGCGTGGAGATGCTTTAGTAGCTCTGTCAGGTGTTATTGCTATCCTGGCTAGGTAGAGTCATCCTTTCTGTTTATCCTAGTGATCAATTTTACAGAGACAAAGTGATGAAAAATCCAAACTTTTTTAGATTCTTCACCAAAACAAGGGGTACATCTTTTCAACAGGGACACCTGTTCCAAGAACAGCTGTCTAAGAGGGGGATTCCTTCAGTTTGTAGGCAACAACAATACTCAAAAAATAGCCACAACTAGAAGCACTGAGTGGAGTCTCCTATAGATGGTAGGCAATGGATCACAGAGTCATTTAAAAATCACACGCTGGTATTGCCAGCAGGACAGCCGTCTATCACCAGTGCCCAACGGTTCACACCAACTACCTGGCTGTGTATTCCCCCTCCACCCTTCACAGCAGAGGTTGATTTGGTTTGAGGAGTCTAGTTCACCACCGCAGCATTGCTCCATACAGCTGGTTTATACTCCATCTCTGGCTAAGGTACTGTCACGTCAAGTGTTTTTCATGTTGATCCGGCTATCCATCCATGTGAGAAGAGCTTGTATTGTTGGCTTTTCATTACTCCACAACAATTTTTTAATAAACTTACGAATGGTTTTCATCACATTGGCATTACCAGAGTTTGCTTTTTATTGACTGTGATCCATTGCTTACCATCTATAGGAGATTCCATTCAGTGCTTCTAGTTGTGGCTGTTTTTTGAGTATTGTTGTTGCCTATCGCCACACCGCATCTGGTGTGGAATTTCCACACAGCAGCTTTTTGGTCTCCCACAGGGCACTACACATCTATCCTAGGGGAATCTGTGTCCTAGCCCCTTAGCGCCAGACTTGTGGTTGTTCTCTCAATTTGTAGGGATTTCCTCATGTTTGTCTCTGGGGCAGGAAGTGTTGGGGAATCTCTCCAATGGGAGATTTAGGCAAGTGTGCATGTGGAGTGGAAGCAGGTGAGTTGCTTTGCGTGAAAGTGTACTTGTCCCTTAAGCCCTAAAATGTATAGAGGGAGTCGACATGCTGATCGGGCTTGGCTATAGTGTCCCTTCCTTTTGTCAGTGATCCTGAAAACGACTCTTGTTTATAATGCAGACGAGGTCTTCCCAAACACACTCACCTGTAGGCTTATTGCTCATATACAGAAAGCCTGATGTTCCAAAGAGTACAAAGACATTTTTTGAGCCACCACATTCAAGCCTACGTTGGAAGTTTACATTTCGATGCTGATACATAAATCTGAGAGAGAGGAAGTTGCTTACCTGAGGTTCAGGAAGCAGATGCTCCCATTACATGTGTAAGGTGCTCTGTGAAATCTGGCTGCAGGGGATTATAAAGCACAGGGATTTCCAAACTTTCTGAATTAAGGGCCAGGTTACAGTCCTTCATACATTAGGGAGACCGGACTGTGGCCAGTGGGAGTAGAACATGTCCTGGAGTCAGTGGGAGTAAACAGCGTCTCGTCATTTGTATTAGGGGAGGAATAGTGTCCCATTATTGGTATCGGTGGGAGGAATAGTCACATCTTTGGCGTTGGGAGGAATGGTGCCCCATCGTTAGCGTGGGTGGAAGGAATGGTGCCCCATTGTTGCTGATGGTGGGGGAAATATTGTCCCAAGGGCCAGGTAAAAGCAAGCAAAGGGCCACAGTTTGAAGACCACTGATACAGCACTTTGATTAGGATATGTCAGGTGTATTTGCTGGCGTTCGCACAGCTAGAGTGTTTTACTAGCTTAAAATCACTTGCTACTCAGAACTGTGCTTTATTAAAAACATCCATGATCTTTTCACATGCTGGGCTCAAGACAAAATGTAAAAAAAAAAAAAGGATGATAGCAGATAGGATGTAAAAAAAGGGTTTTACTGCACTATAGAATATTAACCAAACATTGGATTACCCTTTGATTCCAGCAAATAAAAAACAGTTGAAGCCTACAATAAGAAAGAAAAAAAAAAACTTTTTTTTTTTTTTTTAAGTTTTAAAAGTGTACATTGACATGGACTCCTTATTGTATAACTGTTTCTCCTAACTACCACTGTGTTTTCTATCCACAATCAAAATATAGAGCGTTATCTCCACTTCAAGGCCACCTGGACATTCGTTAACCTGACTACTTGGTAATAATTCACTTGAGTGATCAGTTTCATATAGAAAGGAAGAAGGAAGTTTAGGCATGCCACAGGCTTGGATGGAACTGAACAGAGCATTTCGGTCCCATACAAGGTGACACAATGGAATTGATTTTATAAAACTGGAGAGTGAAAAATCTGGTGCAGCTGTGCATGATAGCCAATTAGCTTCTAACTTCAGTTTGTTCAATTAAAGCGGAGTTCTACCCACATTTTCACTCGTCACCGTGCAGCACTAATGTGCAACCTTAAAATTAATTGACAATTTATTAGTGGTGCACCGAAAATTTGGCCGCCAAAAACTGTGTTTTTGGCATGTTGCCAAAAGAAGAAAATTGCCGATAATAGAGCAATGAAAAAGGGGCGATTCCGCCCGGGTGCCACCCATTGCAGGGTTGTCATCCGCCCTCCCCTCCCTCCTCCTCTCTTCGCAGAGCGGCTATCTCCGAGTCACTGAGCTGAATTGTGTGGGCAGCAGCAGTTGCAATGTCCTGCCTCCTGTGATAGACTGCACACTGATCCAATTGCAGGAAATTGAATCAGTGTTTAGTAAACACAGGATGTGGGACATTGTTACGGCAGCCCGGAAAGTTCAAATCCAGCTCCGTGACACACAGAGATTGCCGCTCTGATACAGGTACTGGTGAGGCTGCATCAGACGGGCAAAGGCAGGCTGCATCTGAATGGCACTGAGAGGCTGCATATGACTGGTAGGCTGCATCTGACTGGCACTGGTGAAGCTGCACTGATCTCTTGTATCATGTCTGCAGTCTCTGACCATCTACTGTATCATGTCTGCTAGAGGTGCACCGAATGGAAATTTTGCTAATACAATAAGCAATGTGTTTAAGTTTAATTAAGAGATTGCAGACATGATACAAGAGATGGTTAGATATTGCAGACTGCATTTTTCTTGACCTTTCTTGCACTAAAGGTGCCAACAATAAATTCATATTTAAATTGATGATATTAATTAAAAAGTTAAGTATAATACAATTATACATAAAAATATAAATATTTTTTAAAACCTGTCATTTTTGGTTTTGGCAGCAACATTTCCATTCGGTGCACCCCTACAATTTATATATTTTCTGTTCACTTACCTGATTTATGCCTATATCTAATTTCACTTCCTCCTTTAGGGGCCAAAGCGCCGTACGTCATTTCCGGTTTTGCATTGGCTCCTGGGAGATCTTGGTCAGCTTGGCATGGCACTGATCCAGTTTTGCTTGGCTGTGCCATGCCAAACTGACCAAGAATGCACTTCACATGCACGAGATTGGCAGGTGCATGCTGGGTAGCCAGCATGCACGAAATCCAGGAAGGACACTGCGGCTTCAGATGCCCACACTGGAGATGGCCGTGCTGTGCTAGAACTTCACAAAGTAAGAAAACGATGCTGCACAAATAGAAAACTGGCCATAGTTTACAGCATACCTTTATTACATTGCACAAGGCATGGATATTCTAGGGGTATTTTAGTCCTATTTCGGCCAGAACTCCGCTTTGACAAAAAAACAACCTGGAAGATGATTGGTTTCTATGCACAGCTGCATCAGGTTTTGCACTCTCCAGTAAATAAACCCCAGGGGGGTTTAATTACTAAAGGCAAATCCACTTTGCACTACAAGTGCATGTGGAAGTGCACTTGGAAGTTCAGTTACTGTAGCTCTGATGGGGACATGCAAGGAAAATAAAAAAAACAGCATTTTTGCGTGTACATGATTGGATGATAAAATCAGCAGAGCTTCACATCATTTCAGATCTTCCCCTCAGATCTACAGCGACTGCAGTACGTGCACATCCAAAGGCACTAGCAGTGCCTTTTAGTAAATCGGCTCCAATGTGTCTGAGAGCCTACTAAGCAAGATGTGTTGGAAGAATACAATACAAGTAAGCAAATATGATCTGAAAATTCTAGTCCCATACATCTGATTCTTTTATTCATGACATTCGCTGATCTGTGATTAAAAGAAAACAGGCAGTGTCTATAAGATGTGGTTACTCCAACTGACTCTCATGCCTCTATCATGTCCTGTAGTGACATTGGGGTTTATGGAAACAACCACCACACCCGATGGCACATATGCGCAGAAATGTTGGATAGCAGCAACACAGACCAAAGTTCGGTAAGTATTTAAAATGTACAATGCATCCGGGAAGTATTCACAGCGCTTAACTTTTTCCACATTTTATGTATGTTAGAGCTGCATGATTCTGGATAAAGTGAGAATCACAATTTTTTTTTGCTAAGAATAAAGATCAGGATTCTCGGCGTAACATCATCTTTCACATTATACAAAAAATTGAGCCAACTTGACTGCTTAGTTTTGTTTAATTTATTGAAGTGTTCTTTTTTTTTTTTTTCTCCAAAAATTGCTTTTGAAAGACCGCTGCGCAAATACAGTGTGACATAAAATACTGCAATGACCGCCATTTCGCCATTTTATTCTCTAGGATCTCTGCTAAAAAATATAATGTTTGGGGGTTCTAAGGTTTTTTTATTTTATTTTTTTTTTCTAGCAACCAAATACTGATTTTAACTTGTATGCAACAAGTATCAGAAAAAGGCTTAGTTTTTAGGGGGTTAAACTGACCTCATTTGCTGACTGAAGTTCATTTCGTGATCTAAATGATCTTAGGGCTCTTATACACTTGCAAGACCGTTCAGGTCCGCCTGTCAGTTTATCCAGCAGATCTGAACAGACGCTCCATGTAACTCTATGGAGCGACGGATGTCAGCAGTGACATGTCCGCTGACATCCGATCCGCTAAATCCAGACGAATGGAAACCCTATTTTCCATCCGTCTGGCGGATCGGATGAAAACGGGACAGGCGGATCCGTTTTCATCCGTTCTCCATAGAGAAGAGCAGGGGCTCTGACAGGTCCATCTCTGCACAGTGAGCAGAGATGGATCTGTCATCTGCCGGATCAACGGATCGATCCCCGCTGAGCAGCAGAGTCCGTCAAAATGGACCTTGTAGTGTGAAAGAGCCCTTAGGCTATACAATGGCTTTTCTTTTCTCTCAACGCTGAGCAATATTGATAAACATTTGCCAGCTCCTATAATATTATTATTATTATTATTTATTTATTTATTTTTTGACAGATCTAGGCAGAGAACGGCTCTGCTCTTGTTTAACATAGATTGTGGATATGCTGGATTAAGATCGTGAGGGGGGGTTGAACCGAGATTGCAATTTTTTTTTTTAACAGTTAATCATGCAGCTCGAGTTACAGCCTAAATTCATTATTTTTCTCAAAATTCTATAAACCATACCTCATAATAACAATGTGAAAGAAGTTTGTTTGAAATCTTTGTCAATTTATTGAAAAAAAAAATAAACGAAAAAATCACTTACATAAGTATTCACAGCCTTTTACCATTACCCTCAAATTGAGCTCAAGTGCATCCTGTTTCCATTGATCATCCTTGAGATGTTTCTACAACTTGATTGGAGTCCACCTGTGGTAAATTCACTTGATTGGACAAGATTTGGAAAGGTATACACCTGTCTATAAAAGGTCCCACAGGTAACCGTGCATGTCAGAGCACAAAAGAAAGCCATGAAGTCCAAGGAATTGTAGTCTGTAGACCTCTGAGACAGGATTGTATTGAGACACAGATCTGGGGAAGGGTACAGAAAAAATTCTGCAGCATTGAAGGCCCCAATGAGCACAGTGGCCTCCATCATCTGTAAATGGAAAAAGTTTGGAACCACCAGGACTCTTCCTAGAGCAGGCAATCCGGCCAAACTGAGTGTCCGGGGGAGAAGGACCTTAGTCAGGGAGGTGACTAAGAACTGACAGAGCTCCAGCGTGGAGAACCATCTCTGCAACACTCCACTAATCAGGCTTAAATGGTAGAGTGGCCAGAGGGAAGCCACTCCTCAGTAAAAGTCAAATGACGGCCCGTCTGGAGTTTGACAAAAGGCACCTGAAGGACTCTGGGACCATGAGAAACGCAATTCTCTGGTCTGATGAAACAAAGATTGAACTCTTTGGTCTGAATGGCAAGCTGACCAATACCAACACTACAGTGAAGCATGATGGTGGCAGCATCATGCTATGGGGATGTTTTTCAGCGGCAGGAACTGGGAGACTAGTCGGGATCGAGGGAAAGATGAATGCAGCAACGTACACAGACCTGCTTGATGAAAAACTGCTCCAGAGCACTCTGGACCTCAGACTGTGGCGAAGGTTCATCTTCCAACAGGACAACGATCCTAAGCACACAGCCAAGATCACAAAGGAGTGGTTACAGGACAACTCTGTGAATGTGTATAAACATAAATCATGAAACTCCTATTTAAGCAAAATCCATAAAGTTGAACCCTAGAACGATTTCCAGGATAATTCCCAAAAAGCTTTTCTATATATTTAAGTCCATCTACCATGTGTGAAGACAGTGATTCGAAGCAATTCCACAACTTCTTTCTTCAACCAAACCAGTGCTCCGCCACCACTCGTGCTAAAGCAATGCGCATTCACCAGAAATATAAAGAAATTACGCCTTTTGATAATAACACCTCCTTGTGGGGCAGATTGAACAATCCTTCTTGTATTGAGATACCTCCAACTATTGTGAAACATTGTGAGCTCAGAATCCCCCTATGTCATTTTAGATGCATTCCAAGACCATGCTCAAAGGGGAGACAGATCAAAAGTTTCATCGCGCAATTTGTTTTGTAAAATAGAAAATGGCAGGTAAAAACAAAGTGCAAACTCACATTTAGATGTGCTGAATGCCAGCACCAGCATGACCCACTCTAGAGTAAATGCCGGCTCCAGGTAGCTCGGCGTGCGTTCCAAGGCACGGAACCAATTGGACAGGAAGTGATGTCAAACGGAAGTGGGTGCGGCCTCAATGCATTTCGTGTAAACATGTCATCATCCCGCCTCCATTTTTTTAAGCCACTTAACCACTCCTGATTGACCGAATGGCTCAGGAAGTGTATAAACGATAATTTAACAAAAACTTTGATGCCAGTAATACATAGAAAGATTGTGCTGTGCATCTTGGTGTAAATTGCATTCTAATTAGCATCACTCATAAATTCTAGGTGGTTTGTACTGGTTCGATACTGAATGTACCTAACAGTTGGAAACTACATCATGCCGAAAACATAACAAAAATACATTATAGCAAAACATCATTTGATAATCACAATCATAAATTAAATTAAATGAATCTAAAAAATGAATTAGAAAAAAATATATATATCCTTTTGCCATTCATACTTCAATTCTTAAAAATATAAACAGCCATGTTTCAAGGGGCCTCAATCAATCTAGCACCATCTAGTGGGACCTGATTGACTAATTCCCCTACACACTTAATATGTATCAATGCATTTGTATTTCCTCAAAATATATCCACATAATCTTCCTTGGACTTTTTAATTAATAAAAATAAAAAACTTTACCTATTAATTTAAACTAAAATATTTATTAGCTTCCAATAAATCCTGTTTTTTCTTTCAATGAGATAAGACCCCTGAAGAAAACCTTACTGCCATCTAGTGTTTTTTTTTTTTTTTCTTCAATGGCAGTTTTATTGGTGAGTTTTATAAAAGGTATAGGTGAATAAGGCACCCCACAAAGGAGGCTGGGCCACTACACTCAACCTTACAGATCACTCACTACGGATCTTACAACACACATTAGAGGTCGATATTAGCACAACAGTGGGCCCCATTAATCTAGTTCCAGGATCAGTTCTGGTTTAAGGATTTACTTAAAAATTAGATATATAGCAGTTGAGGTCAATATCTATATTCAAACCTGATGGATACAATGATCCCATTCTATGTATCCACCAGGTTTCATTTGGTAGACCTGCTTGACCAAGTCCCCCCTCCAGTGTTTATGTACTCTATCGATACCTATAAATTGTAGTCCTGAGGGGCCCTTATCATGAAATTGCCTAAAATGTTGTGGTACATCGTGTTTAATACAGTCCTTTTTGATGGTGTTAACATGTTCATTAACCACTTCCCGCCGGTAGGACGTCCATGGACGTCCTAGACTTTGAGTGGTAATATCTGAATGGTGCCAGCAGCTAGAGGCACCATTCAGATATCATTTTTTACAGCTGGCGATTTTGTACACCACAAGAACGATCATAGCGGCAGTTCAGCCGCTTGATCGTTCTTGTAGGCAGCGGTAGGGGACGTTCCCCCCCCTCCCGCCGCCATTCGGTGCTTCTCCCGTGCCGCCCGTACGATCGGTGGCAGGGAGAAGAGATCCGTCGCCGCTGGAGTGTCGTCAGGGAGATGACTGATGACCATCTGGTCACCAGTCATCTCTATGACCCTCGGAGGACCGGGCGCGATGTTATGACGTCACGCCCGGCCCGGCTTTTGTAAACAAAGCCGTGATCACGGCTGGAAAGGCTGGGATCGGAATTTTTTTTTCTGATCTCAGTCTTTCCAGCCTGCAGGAGAGATGTGAGGTCATATTGACCCCACATCTGTCCATAAAGAGTACCCGTCACGCACCATTCCTATTACAAGGGATGTTTACATTCCTTGTAATAGGAATAAAAGTGATCAAAAAAAAAAAAATTAAAGAAACAGTGTAAAAATAAAAAAATAAAAGTCCTGTCTACACCCCAGTTATACTGGAGTGTAGAGAGGACGTCCGACCTTTCTGACTCTAGTCTTTTTTTTTAAGGCTAGGGTCGGAAAGGTCGGCACTAGTGCCGAAACAAATGTTTTCGGCCCGGCCCGCACTGCAGTATTGTAGCGCGGGCCAGGAGGCTCCCAGTATCTCTACTGACCACTGGTCTACCAGTAGTCAGTAGAGGGACTGCTGTGAGGTCGCCGCTGCCTAGAGAAGAG
>BLSH010345918.1:98752-109947 GCA_018402905.1 Glandirana rugosa | reverse complement strand
TGACCGGTTAAAATGAATTCCTATTGTCAAATTCGTTTCATAAGGGATTATTTGGGTCCAGGTAAATATCTTCCCGGGGTCCGAATGCATTAGCATAACGGTTTTACACTATCTGTGGGGTTTCTCTGGACACTGGAAAGATGTTTCTTTACCAAAGATAGCTACACCCTCCACATAGAGTACATCCCGGTGTACACTATTCTCTTCTTTCCATGACTTAAAAGTCTTATTATTCCCTCTATAAACTTTAATTATTTAGTTATTGTACGGTGTGCTCTACCCAGTGAATAGAAAACTGACCAGGAACACCAAAATTTATACATCCTTCTTAACATATATAATGTTTGGGGGTTCTGAGTATTTTTCTAGCAAAAAGATGATGATTTTTACATGTAGGAGAGGAGTGTCAGAAATGGCCCGGTAAGGAAGTGGTTAATTATTTTATAGAGAGGTCTAGTTGTTCTTCCTACATATTTAAAACCACAAGGACCAGTCAAAAGATAAGTGACCCATCTCGTGTGGCATGTTATTGATTTATTAATTTCAAATATCTCCCTTATTATTCTGAAAATTCAGTACCTTTCTTCTCTTATCACATGTGGCCCTACATGAGATACACCTCCCACATCGATAGAAACCATTTCTTTGTAGAAAGGTCACAGGTCTCTTTGGGGTGTCTATCACATTTTGGCAATACGATTACGTAAGCCTGGGGCCCTTCTATAAATGGACCTGGGTTTATTAGGGAATACTTTGCTTAAACTGTTATCCTTAAGTAAAATTGGCCAGTGTTTGCGTATAATCTTTTCCACACCTCTATATTGGACATTAAACCCTGTTTTAAAGGCCAATTCCACCAGGCCTCTTTCCTTGTATTTGGATTTCAAGAGGTCATTTCTATTCATCTTGCCAACCATTTCCCATGTTTTTTCTGATAATCTTTTTCAAGAAATCTTTTGATAAGTACATCAGATTGGGCTTAATAGTCAGAGATGTCCCCACAATTTCTCCTTATCCATATAAATTGTCCCTTAGGCACAGCCCTAATCCATTTAGGGTGGTGGCCACTCCTAGTAGACACAGCCTTTCCTATCCACATCTTTAACCACTTCAGCCCCGGAAGGATTTCCAGCTTTAGGACCGGAGCCCTTTTTGCGATTCGGCACTGCGTCGCTTTAACTAAAAATTGCGCGGTCGTGCGGCGTTGTACCCAAACGAAATTTGCGTCCTTTTTTCCCCACAAATAGAGCTTTCTTTTGGTGGTATTTGATCACCTCTGCGTCATTTCTGATCGCCGCTATAAACAAAAGAAGAGCGTCAATTTTGCAAAAAAAACCCACATTTCTTACTTTTTGCTAAAATACAAATCCAAAAAAAAATATAAAAAAACATTTTTTTTCACGGTTTTTGGCCGATTTTATATTCTTCCTCATATTTGCGATAAAAAAAATCGCAATCGGCGTTTATTGATTGGTTTGCGCAAAAGTGGTCGCGTTTGCGGATGATGAGAATTCATTTTTGGGGTTTTTAATTTTTTTTTATTTTTTACTAAAAATGGCGATCTGCGATTTTTTTTTTTTTTTTTTTTTTTTTTTTTTGCGGTACTGCGATATTTCAGCGGACATGTCGGACCAT
Source organism: Glandirana rugosa (assembly GCA_018402905.1). NCBI lineage: Eukaryota > Metazoa > Chordata > Amphibia > Anura > Ranidae > Glandirana > Glandirana rugosa. The sequence goes on along the minus strand of BLSH010345918.1, from coordinate 108,312 downwards.
TTTGACACTTTTTTGGGACCATTGGCATTTATACAGCGATCCGTGCTATAAAAATGCACTGATTACTGTGTAAATGCCATTGGCAGTGAAGGGGTTAACCTGCAGGGGGCGCGCTAAGGGTTAACTATGTTCCCTGGGTGTGTTCTAACTGTATGTGGGCTTGCCTAGCTGGGGAAGGGAAGTGGTCACAGCCTTCGTATACAGGAAGGCTGTGATCACAGCCCTTCCCCCTCACACAGAGCGGAGGTCCGTGTTTACATACACGGACCTCCGCTCTTTCACTCCGGGGGGGGGGCATCGCGGGTGGCCGACGGCAATCGAAGCCGCCGCACCCGCTCCCTGGCGCGCGCTCACAGTGGCTCTGTATCGCGGCCGCCGTCGCATTACGGCGTTTTGCGTTACAGAGCCACATTGTCGCCGTCAAATGCCAATCAGCGGTCGGCAAGCGGTTAAAATAGGTTCTCATTAGTAGCTGATTTCCTCTCTTAAATTGTTCCAGATCCAAATATTGGATCTTCCCAGTATTCTGTTTGGCTGTTAGTTTGATACCATATTGATTGGTGTTCATTGAAGACAAAAATTAATTTAGTCTTGTCTCTGACCCCTGCCATATTACCAGGATGTCATTGATAAATCTTCAGTAACACTTGAGTTCTTGCCAGAGGTGGGCAAAACTTTCCTCTTCCTCCCATTTATTCAAAAATATATTTGCTTATGCTGGAGGCATACCTAGCCCCCATAGCTACCCCCCTTTTATTTGGTTGAAAAATTCTCCATTGTGCCAAAAATGTTCGACATTGCCATTTCCAATCCTTCAAGTAGCAGCTGTACTTGTTTCTGTTTTATATCTGTGTGGTTATGGAGTGCCCATTCAGCCGCAAGGGCATCTTTTTGTTTTATGTTGGGGGGGATATATATATATATATATATATATATATATATATATATATATATATATATATATATATTAATATATATATATATATATTTAGAAATAATTTTTAGAACCATTTTAATTCAATTTATGATTGTGATTATCAAATAATTTTTTTGCTATAATGTATTTTTGTTATAATGTTTAAGGCAGCTTCCAACTGTAGGTACATTCGGTATCGAGCCAGTACAAACCACCTAGAATTTGAGTGATGCTAATTAGAATACAATTTACACCAAGATGCACAGCACAATCTTTGTATGTATTACTGTCATCAAAGTTTTTAATTATCGTTTATACACTTCCTGAGCCATCCAGCCAATCAGGAGTGGTTAAGTGGTTTAAAAGGCTTCAACAAAATGGAGGCGGGTGAGCTTTCAGGAAATGCATTGAGGCCGCACCCGCTTCCGTTTGACATCACTTCCTGTCCGATTGGTTCCATGCCTTGAAATGCACGCCGAGCTACCTGGAGCCAGCATTTACCCTAGAGCTGTTCTTGCTGGTGCTGGCATTCAGCACATCTAAATGTGAGTTTGCACTTTGTTTTTACCTGCTATCTATTTTAATAAACAAATTGCGCAATTACATTTTTGGATCAGTCTCCCCTTTGAGCATCGCCTTGGAATGACAGGGGGATTCTGAGCTGCCAATGTTTCACAATAGTTGGAGGGATCTCAATACAAGGATTATTTAATCTGCTCCACAAGGAGGAGTTATTACTTATCAAAAGGTGTAATTCATTTATGTTTCTGGTGAGTGCGCATTGCTTTAGCACAAGTGGTGGTGGAACACTGGTTTGGTTGAAGAAAGAACTTGTGGAATTGCTTTGTATCACTCTGTCTTCACACATGGGGTTTGGACTTAGCTTTTCTATATATTTTGTTGGGAATTATCCTGGAAATCGTTCTAGGGTTCAACTTTATGGACTTAGCTTAAACATGAGGTTCATGATTTATGTTTATACACGTTTTTTTTTAATTGAGATTTATGAAATTTGGTTATGAATGAGTGAGCGCCACATCCTTTTTTTATATTTCCTTTATCATTTTGATGTGAATATCTCACAGAAAGGGGGCAGCATAACTCTTTGAATTTTATTTTTCACTTTTAAAGTAGTGGCCCCAATCTTGTTTAAATTTTATACAACTCTGTGAATGTCCTTGAGTGGTCCAGACTTGAACATCTCTAGAGAGATCTGAAAATGGCTGTGCACTGACGCTCCCCATCCAGCCTGATGGTGCTTGAGAGGTCCTGCAAAGAAGAATGGGAGAACCTGCCCAAAAATAGGTGTACCAAGCTTGTAGCATTATACTCAAAAAGACTTGGCTGTAATTTGTTCCAAAGGTACTTTAACAAAGTATTGAGCAAAGGATGTCAATACTTATGTACATGTGATATTTTTTTTTTTTTTTTTTTTGTTTGCAAAGTTTTCAAACTTCCTTCACGTTGTCCTTATGGGGTATTTGTAGAATTTTGAGGAAGATAATGAATTTAATCAATTTTGGAGTACAGCTGTAACAAAACAAAATGTGGAAAATGTGAAGCGCTGTGAATACTTTCCGGATGCACTGTATGTACACCCTAATGGCCCGTACACATGATCTGAAAATCGGACGACAGATCGTCTGTTTTTTTGCAGGTTAGTCTTCTATCAAAAATGGAGAGGTCACTAAAGTTAAGAAAATTCTCGTACAACAGAATAAAAAATCGGAAGTGATGTAATGTGTTGCAATGTATTTGTGCTGTATTTTCGGATGACAACTGTACTGATTAAACAAAAATTGTACTATCTGGTATCATATGGAAAAACTTTTCATGCTTGTCTAACCGGATAATATCAGATGAACTGTCGTGATCAGCTTATCGTACGATCGATTCGAAAGCTGTATTTTTCTTCCAATTTTCGGATCATGTATACGGGCCATAAGCATCGACTTTTTAATTTCAACCCTTTTGGTTTGTTCAATATATGGCACAAACTAAATAAAGCTTGTCAGATGTTCTAAATCTTTCCCCCTCTATTCTTGACTGAAAAAAAAGGTAGGATTCTACTGAGACATCATTTTTTGGAGAGCTGCATGAGAGAATGGCTAGGATATGTTGTCAGCACACCCACTAGCTTGTTATCAAGTGCAGAGCTTTGTTGGCTGTTTGATCACATATGATTAACCTTTCAGGACCATGCAGGAACCTGGACAATGAAGGAACTCTGTGTGAAGCATTGATCATCTATGTGATTATATAGTAAATGAAGCTTTGCCCTTGATGACCAGCTTGTGGGTGTGCTGACAACACATCTTATCCATGTTATATGCAGTGATCATTTAGGGCTCTGTAACACATGTTGAAGGCTAAAGGCACTGTTCTCAAAAAATAATAAATGCACCCACATTTTCAGAAGAAAATTATAATCGGTGTATCGTGGGTGCAATGTGCAGACTCTTCCTCCTTTTTACATGTCTGTATTGAGGTATAAACATCTGGTTATTGAACTGGAGAAAGTATTGGTGGATTACAAGTGTGGTTATCGCTGCACTTTTGTTCCATTGATCATTGAATCTCTCCGCCGTGGTGCCAGACACGACTTTGTAGTTTAATCATTCACAGACCTTTACCCTCACAACCCCACGTAATTTAACCATTAAAGCCCTGGAAGGTTGTACCCCCTGCAACATTGTACCCAAATAAAATGTGTTGTACCCCCCCCCCCCCTCTAAATAGAGCTTTCTTTTGGTAGTATTTGATCACCTTTGCCGTTTTTATTTTTTGCACTATAAACAAGAAGAGCTGCAATTTTGAAAAAAAAAAATTATTTTTTACTTTCTGCTATAAAACTTATCCAAAAAGAAAAAAATGTAAAAAATTCTCATTTCTACATCAATTTAGGCCAATATGTATCCTGCTACATATTTTTGGTTAAAAAAAAAATCCCAAGAAGTGTATATTGATTTGTTTGTGCAAAAGTTATCATGTCTACAAACTATGGGGTATTTTTATCTTATTTCTTTTTTTATTTTACTAATAATGGCGATGATCAGCGATTCATCGGACACCTAACTGACACTTTTTTGACACTTTTTGGGAACCAGTGACATTAGTGATAAGTGCTAACAATATGCACTGTTACTGTACTAATGACACTGGCAGGGGAGGGGTTATCAGGGGCGATCAAAGGGTTAACTGTTTGCCTAGCTGGTGCTTGCTAACTGTGTGTGGGTTGCTCTGACTGGATGAAGACAGATCCATATCCCTGCAGGAACACAAGATCTCTATCTTCTCCCCTGTCAGAACAGCCATCTGCCTTGTTTACATAGGCAGATCGCTGTTCTGCCTATCTGGGGAAAGATCGTGGGTGGCTGGAGCTGATTGGCATCCCCTGTGTCCAATCAGCGCGCGATCGTGGTTAGCGCCTCTACTGCATAAAATGACCTACAGGTACAAGTGCGGTAGGCGGTCAGCAAGTGGGTGACAGCAGCTGTTGGGGAAAAGCAACCCCTGGGCTTTGTAAGAGCTGGGATGGTTTGGGTGGGTGTGTGTGTGTCTCGATTTAGCACTGCGTTACATGTTCTACTCTATTGCCGGCGATACACAGTTTGAATCTCACCAGGAACCAGACGAGATTTGAACTGGTTAATGGGCAGGCTGAATATACCAAGTTGATCGATTGATCAACTTGGGTATAACCAGCCTGCTGGATTCTCTTGCGATTTATCGATAGCAGCTGCTATAGTCGCTAGCAATAATCACGGTTTTCTCTTAACGGGGACGGCTTCCAATGCCCCCCCCCCCCCTCCTGCCGGGTGAAGAAAATGGCACTCTGTGTTGATGGGGAAATTGAGCGAATTTCGCTCCGTGTATGGCCGTAAAAAAGAACAATTCCTGGTGATTTGGCCAAAACTTGGGACTTGGTTGGCCCTGCGAGCACCAAGCAGTTCGACAAAAGTCCATTTCAGCTAAACTGTGCTGATTTAGGCACTACATCTTTTCAGATGCAGTCATTTTTTGGGTATTCAGGCAGCCACAGGTATGGGGGGGGGGGGGGAGAATCAATTGATTTTCTCTTGTTCAGACCATAGGCTGAGTGAGAGAAAATTTGAGCAGAGTATGGCTACCTTTTAGAAGAGACAAAAGATGGTCCACAAACCAGACAATTCCATGCATAGTGTGTATGTATTCCAAAGACCATTTTTAAGTTTGCATTATTTGTAATTAAAGTGTGCTTTTGTGTTACTATAAATTTGGGTGAAGTGAATAATTAGCAATAGTGCTATTCACAATTTTTTTCAGCCTGTATTTTGAAATCTTAGCCCAGTGCATTTCACTGACATTTTAAGAAAGCTCCTGTTTTACAGTTTATTCCCGCTGACATCCTCCATATATTTATGATGTCCAGGAGCTGCAGCCCACATAGAAAACTATGCTGGTAGAAAATGCTGGGGATGACACATGCATGACAAACCCTTCTCTGACTGCGTACTACAGGCAGAAGTATGAGGAGAGGCAGGTCGATCAGGTTAGGTGGTGCGGTTCAAAGTGACAACTCCTGAGAATGAGTCAGTCCAGGTTCAGTGACTGAAGAATGGGAAACTGTATAAGAACATGATAATCAAGATCAGGTTTTCTCTCACTCATTTCTCAGTACAGTACAGTAAAGCTTTGGGTCCGTTCAAGATTGCGATTCCTTGTGTTTTCATGCACAGAAGGTTCTGTTTTTTTTTTTTTTTTTTTTTAATGCAAAAACGTGATAGGCCAGGTTTGCACCCATGCTATGACTAGTGGCCCATAATGTTTTTTTGTGTTTTTGTTTTTTTACCTGGTAACAATCGAGCAAGAGTAGTGTGGTGGTGTGTTGTGTTTTTTTTTTTTTTTTTTTTTTTTTTTTTTTAATAATATATTCGCATATTCATTGAAGCATACAATATAAAAATAAATGATACTGCACTTAGGTTACAAAGACAAGCGGACAGCAGCTAGCATAAATTGTGAGCAACAATATACAAATTAAAAGTGAAGAAATGCAGAGCTAAAACGTCCATTAAAGCAAAGCAAACATCCAGCAATCCCAAAAGGCACCCGATAGGTGAATGAACCTTGACTAAAAAGATGAACAGTGATGTTCCACCAACACCAGTAGGCCAAGCCTCTTACCCTAACAAAAGGACCACTAGATTATAGGTGGTCAAAAACGCCCAAACATCAATCCACCACAGACTGCTCCAGCATGGATCCAGGGATCACTCCTCATGTTGAAAGTTGTAAAAACAAAACCACTTCACGGTGTAGTACATCAAAACTATTTGAATTTATTAAAACCACATCCATATACTTACACAGTAGTAGATATAAACAGGCATGTCATGTGAAAAGTTTCTGATGGTTTCAAACCAGTCCTCATGCACAGTGATGCCACGCTTCCATAAACTCCACCCTTATCGGCATTTTGTTGTATTCAATGTCATCAGGGGCATGGCCGCAGGCTAATTACAGTGCATATATAGGGTGGGGACTCACAGAATCCATTTCACCCTAATTGTGTTCCAAGCCTCTCAATGGCAACTTTCATTTCATTGAACACTTTGAGTTTAGGCACCAGGTCACTGCACCACTGCACTTTTTTTTTAGCACGCACCTGCCTCTTGGACTGGGCCTTTTGGCCAGGACCAGAGGAATTTTTTATTCCTGGCCGCAAGGCCGGTGTTTGTCCTGCACAAAGGCACCTATCTGCACCTCTCCACTGTCCTTCCCCCACTTTTTTATGTTTTTTTGTGTTTGTTGTGTTGTGTCACTTTGATTGTTGTGGGTGCACGAGTGATTAGTAAGGTGTACGGTCTTCGGGCCTACCCTGAACGTCTTGGGAAGGACGTGGGTATGGCCTTTTGGCTTGATCTGCCTCCTCTCATGGGGTCTCCCTTCGGGGCAGCCCCACTTAGTATCGGGGCGGCCAGTTTCGGCTGACTGCCTAGAAAACGGGGGTCGCCTGGTTTCGACTAGGCGTTCGTAGTGCACGATACCTCTGTTCCTGTCAGGAGCCCTGCACTCTGGGGAATCAGGGTATAGGTCCCTCCTCTTCGGAGGGGGACCGCGTGTACACCTAGTGCACTTTTTGTGTCTTCACTTTTGTGTTGTGCACTTTTTTATGCACCGAGTGAGTCTGAAAGGTGTGTTTCACACACCACGGGCTTGAAAAAAAAAAAAAAAACTTTCATTTCATTGAAGCCACAGAATGTTCAGAAGAAACGTTTTCTGTCTTTCTGTGTGGCCAGGTAACTGTCCAAAATCCTTGTACATGTCCTGCCAAACCACGTAATTGCCCTTTGTCAGGGCTGGGTGAATGGCAGAATGTTAAAGGGTAACTCCACTTTTGTGAAAAATATGTGTATATATATATATATATATATATATATATATATATATATATATATATATATATATATATTCGCAAAAGTGAGTACAACCCTCACATTTTTGTAAGTATTTTATTATCTTTTCATGTGACAACACTGAAGAAATTACACTTTGCTACAATGTAAGGTAGTGAGTGTACAGCTTGTACAACAGTGTAAATTTGCTAAACCACTGGCAACAAAAGTGAGTACACCCCTAAGTTAAAATGTCCAAATTGGGCCCAATTAGCCATTTTTCCTCCCTGGTGTCATGTGACTCGTTATTGCTACAAGGTCTCGGGTGTGAATGGGGAGCAGGTGTGTTAAATTTGGCGTTTTTGCTTTCACTCTTACTGGTCACTGGAAGTTCAACATGGCACCTCATGGCAAAGAACTCTCTGAGGATCTGAAAAAAAGAATTGTTGCTCTACATAAACATGGCCTAGGCTATAAGAAGATTGCCAAGACACTGAAACTGAGCTGCAGCACGGTGACCAAGACCATACAGCGGTTTAACAGGACAGGATTCACTCAGAACAGGCCTCATTATGGTCGACCAAAGAAGTCAAGTGCTCGTGCTCACCGTCCTATCCAGAGGTTGTCTTTGGAAAATAGGCATCTGAGTGCTGCTAGCATTGCTGAAGGGGTTGGGGGGGGAGTCAGCCTGTCGGTGCTCAGACCATACACCGCACTCTGCATCAAATTGGTCTGCATAGCTGTCTTCCCAGAAGGAAGCCTCTTCTAAAGATGATGCACAAGAAAGCCTGCAAACAGTTTGCTGAAGACAAGCAGACTAAGGACATGGATTACTGGAACCGTGTCCTGTGGTCTGATGAGACCAAGATATAAACTTATTTTGGTCCAGATGGTGTTAAGCATGTGCGGCGGCAGCCAGCTGAGGAGTACAAAGACAAGTGTGTCTTGCCTACAGTCAAGCATCATGTGGGAGTGTCATGGTCTGGGGCTGCATGAGTGCTGGGGAGCTACAGTTCATTGAGGGAACCATGAATGCCAACATGTACTGTGGCACATACTGACGCATGATCCCTTCCCTTCAGAGACTGGGCCGCGGGGCAGTATTCCAACATAATGACCCCAACACACCTCCAAGACGACCACTGCCTTGCTAAAGAAGCTGAGGGTAAAAGTGATGGACTGGCCAAGCATGTCTCCAGACCTAGACCCTATTGAGCATCTGTGGGACAACCTCAAACAGAAGGTGGAGAAGTGCAAGGTCTCTAACATCCACCAGCTCCGTGATGTCATCATGGAGGAGTGGAAAAGGACTCCAGTGGCAACCTGTGAAGCTCTGGTAAACTCCATGCCCAAGAGGGTTAAAGTAGATGTAAACTCACCACTCACCAAGTATAAACTAATGGCACAGTATTAATGTATACAGGGAGTGCAGAATTATTAGGCAAGTTGTATTTTTGAGGAATAATTTTATTATTGAACAACCATGTTCTCAATGATTCCAAAAACTCATTAATATCAAAGCTGCATATTTTTGGAAGTAGTTTTTAGTTTGTTTTTAGTTGTAGCTATTTTAGGAGGATATCTGTGTGTGCAGGTGACTATTACTGTGCATAATTATTAGGCAACTTAACAAAAAACAAATATATACCCATTTCAATTATTTATTTTCAGCAGTGAAACCAATATAACATCTCAAAATTCACAAATATACATTTCTGACATTCAAAAACAAAACAAAAACAAATCAGTGACCAATATAGACACCTTTCTTTGCAAGGACACTCAAAAGCCTGCCATCCATGGATTCTGTCAGTGTTTTGATCTGTTCACCATCAACATTGCGTGCAGCAGCAACCACAGCCTCCCAGACACTGTTCAGAGAGGTGTACTGTTTTCCCTCCTTGTAAATCTCACATTTCATGATGGACCACAGGTTCTCTATGGGGTTCAGATCAGGTGAACAAGGAGGCCAAGTCATTAGTTTTTCTTCTTTTAGACCCTTTCTTGCCAGCCACGCTGTGGAGTACTTGGACGCGTGTGATGGAGCATTGTCCTGCATGAAAATCATGTTTTTCTTGAAGGATGCAGACTTCTTCCTGTACCACTGCTTGAAGAACGTGTCTTCCAGAAACTGGCAGTAGGACTGGGAGTTGAGCTTGACTCCATCCTCAACCCGAAAAGGCCCCACAAGCTCATCTTTGATGATAGCAGCCCAAACCAGTACTCCACCTCCACCTTGCTGGTGTCTGAGTCGGACTGGAGCCTGT
>BLSH010345918.1:81106-92610 GCA_018402905.1 Glandirana rugosa | reverse complement strand
GTCGACGCCGTAAATCTACCATCCCAGTCTTAAACCGTATTTGTTTAACTTTCGTACCTAGGTGCGACGGAACATAGTTACCGACCACCACGTTATCACACCCCCGTGTGAAACCCGTAGCATAACAACGACCGGTACAGGTAGGGAAATACTGATGTCACTTAGAAGACTACCGAGGAAGGTCGTCCTATTACGTGGTACAGTGTTTCGAGTTTAGTAGAGTGGTGACCAAAGAACTTATACTGTTCAAGGGACATGAGGTTACCGGAGATGTCAGTGGTGTAAAGTTAGGTTATCTCGTGGAAACCCTACACCACCTTACCCTCTAAGCGTAGGACCTACACGTCGGCTGTTTAGACGTCGTTGACCAGTGTTGCATGACTGAGTAATTGTCATTCAAAGTGTGAGAGCGCTGAAAGCTGAAAATTGGTCTGGTTGTTAAGGGGGTTTAAGTGCCCAGTTGTCAAGTGGTTAACATGATAGCATCATGCAGTTGCTGCAGATTTGTCGGCTGCACATCCAGGATGCGAATCTCCCATTCCACCACATCCCAAAGGTGCTCTATTGGATTGAAATGTGGTGACTGTAGAGGCCATTGGAGTACAGGGAACTTGTCATATTCAAGAAACCAGTGGTGAGATGATTTGAGCTTTGTGACATGGTGCATTATCCTGCTGGAAGGAGCCATCAGAAGATTCACTGTAGTCATAAAGGGATGGACATGGCCAGCAACAATACGATGCCCAAAGTGTGCCCCCACACTATTGCACCACCAGCCATTGATACAAGGCAGCGTGGATCCATGCTTTCAATTTGTTTATGCCAAATTCTGACCCTACCATCTAAATGCCGCAGCTGAAATCGAGACTCGGACCAGGCAATGCTTTTCCACTCTTCTATTGTCCAATTTTGGTGAGCCTGTGTGAATTGTAGCTTCGGTTTCCTGTTTTTAGCTGACAGGAGTGGCCTTCTGCTGCTGTAGCCCATCTGTTTCAAGGTTCAATGTATTGTGCGTTCAGAGATGGTTTTCTGCATACCTTGGTTGTAACGAGTGGCTATTTTAGTTACTGTTATCCCAGTAGGTCAGCAGTTTTTGAAATACTCAGACCAGCCCGTCTGGCACCAACAACCATAAATCAATGGGGCCACACCAAAACCATGCAGTCCTGCAACATGAAATTTCTTTTCAGTAATTTATTTTAAAAAACGGCATCAGGAGGCGGTGTAGTGCCTCTGGAACGCCTGCCAGCCACTTCTATACTGCCTTCTGTAAAGCAGTCCACTACAGATCGCTTTTCATGGGCAGTAAGCATTACCCCCCTGTGTGAACGGCCCTTACAACTTTTTATTTCATCCGATGAGCAACCCAGTAATTGCCACTTATCTACTGGTTACTCTCTATGCAGTCAGATTGTTGCATGATTGTATTGGAGTTGTTTGCATTGCCTGACAGTTTGGCTCAGTGTAGAGGTACGTTTTTTACCTTTTCAAAAACAGAAAAAAATCGTTACATCTCATTTATACAACTCCTGTCAGCCACTGTCCCAGACACTGATTTTCTGATGACAAGCTCAAGGCAGTGAATTTCTTGCACCTGCTCCTCCAGCCAGCAATGTGAAGTGCCATTGAAATCATTTCACCAAGACCCTTTGTATAACAGAACAGTCTGACCTGTGCTGAGTCCCCACCGGCTATGATGGTTCCATCTGCAAGGAGACACTTGGACTAGCCTGAGTCATACTGTATTCAAAAAAAAAAAAATATATATATATATATTTTTTTTTTACACCAATTTACATTTCCCTTTATATCCTTAGTTCATTATTGAGCCATTTGTTAAACTTAATTTTAAACTTTGTAAAACTTTCATTCAGAATGCCGTGTTGCTCAAATGGGGCTGGTAAAGTGTAACTTACCCTTCCAGTAATGTGAGATGTTTGCTATGGGTTGTCCTGAAGCCTTTAGCTGGGTGTGTTTTTAATGATAAGAAGTGTAACTACAGAGGAAAATACATTTGTGTCTGAGGAGGAGAAGCAGAATACTGTTGTATGATTCTATTATATTTTATAATTGGGATTGGATTTACATGATGGAAGAGTGGAGCCATGATCTGGGGTAATCAATCACATATGTCGTTCTTCATCTGAAGCATTAAACCTGACTGTTGGCTTTAGGTAACCTTACTTTTGCTTTGTTTTTCTTATTTGAGTGTTTATAAGTCAGTGACTTGCTCTCTTATGGCAGCATGTAATATAAAAGAATAATGTTAGAGGAGCTTTAGGGTTTTTTGATTGTGTTCAGGTATATATGTAAAAATGATGACTAAATTAGAGCAAAGAGGATTCAAGCTGAAGATTAGATATGGCAATTGTTAGTTACATTGTTCCAGCTTGGACAAATGTAAGTGCCATACCTGTGGGGTGAATATGGAAGCTGGAAATCGATGTACTTGGTACTGCTACTGCAATATCTCCACTAGCTTTTGGGTCTCTTTCTGAGCAGATGCAAATAGTGCAAAGTGTTTCTGTTTGGATGAGGTGGAGATCGGGGATCCCACCGGTACGGCCAAGCTGGACCAATGTAACAAAAAAATTGCCATATCTAAACATTCACTTTAAGGTGAATGTAAAGCCAAAACTGTTTAACTGTTTTTAGCTCTGGATAGAATAAGGCCCCTTTTCAGATTTTTTTTTTTTTGTTGACTATGCCCAGTTGTAAGATTTACTGTCACGTCCTGTCCCAGAGACCCAATCGGATGTGAGCGGAAATCTCAGTGAGGAAAAAATGTTCTTTTATAGTCGTCATTGGAACAGATGTCCCCATTGGAAAATTGCCCATCAACTCCTGTTCTGCTGACCGCTCTAAAATTTTGGATTCCGCATCACTTTTTGTAACACAGTGGTCACCATGACAAATGGAGTTGCTCTTTCCACTAGGTTTCTATACACTTACACTGAATCTAAAGTGCAGAGCATGTACCTGCCTATTAAGTCAGTTTTCCAAACTGAGGGGCACTCTGTTAAAGTGGTGGTCAAGTCAGTTATAAAAAAAAAAAACCACATGCAAGAGCGATGCATACTAGCTCACTGTGAAATGCTTACCTTAGATCGACGATGTAGCAGCGGTCCCCGAGCACCGCTGTGACCGGTGACATGCTGTGTCTGTCGTCTTCTGGGATCCCCGGCGATATCCAATCACAGCGCGGACTCCAGTGCTGTGATTTGGCAGGAGTCGCGCCGACGTCACTCCTGCGCATGCGCACGGGAGCCGTCATTTATGGCCTGAATATAGGCTTACCTGTAGTTTAAAGTGGTTGTCATGACTTGACAACCACTTTAAAATATCTACTTCAGCTTGCAAGTCTGGCCCCAAGTTCTAATGCAAGCCAGGGTTGTGAGTCTGGCCCAAAGTTCTGATGCAGACTATAATGGGTAAAGATTGGCGGTATTAACCACTTCAGCCCTGGAAGGATTTACCCCTTTTAATGACTAGGCCATTTTTTTGCCATACGGCACTGAGTCGCTTTGACTGACAATTGCATGACCGTGTGACGCTGTACCCAAACAAAATTTGATGTCCTTTTTTTCCCCACAAATAGAGCTTTTTTTTGGTGGTATTTGATCATCTCTGCGGTTTTTTATTTTTTGTGCTATGAACAAAAAAAAGTGACAATTTTGAAAAAAAAAAAAATTTTTTTTACTTTCTACTATAATACATATGCAAAAAAAATTATATAAAACAAATGTATTCACCAGTTTAGGCCAATATATATTCTTCTACATATTTTTGGTAAACAAAATTGCATCTGCAAACTATGGGATAGATTTAGGGACTTTTATTTTATTTTGTTTTTACTGGTAATGGTGGCGATCTGTGATTTCTAGCAGGACTGCGACATTGTGGCAGACAAATCTGACCTCAAATTACACTTTTTGGGGACCAGTGACATTATTACATTGATCAGTGCTATAAAAATGCACTGATCAATGTATAAATGACACTGGCAGGGAAGGGGTTAACATTAGGGGGCTTCAAGGTGTTAACTTTGTTCCCTCTGTGTGTTCTAACTGTAGGGGGGATGGGCTGCCAGGGACAGAGATCGCTGTTCCTGATCACCGGGAACAGCAGATCTGACATGTCCCCTGTCAGAATGGGGATCCGCCTTGTTTACATGGGCAGATCCCCGTTCTGCCTCTGTATACCATGATCGCGGGTTTCCGGCGGACATCGGCGATTCACGCAGCCGAGCTACCTTGCCACAGTAGAACTGCAGTGGGTGGTCGGCAAGTGGTTAAAGTTTAACAAACTTGTTCAGATTCTTGACAATGAAAGTCCAAAGAAAATCCCAAATTTTGGGTTATCCCCAGAAAAGTAATGGAGGGGAAATCTTCCAATGGGGACACTAGTTCTGGTGACCTAGGGGTCCCCAAGGGATTCCCTTTAAATTGCATGGATTTCCTCTCACTTCCTGTTTTGGCTATGGGTCAGAAAGTGAAGGGAAATCTTCTCAATGGGAAACAAATGGCAAAACATTGACTGACAGGGGTTACGACGTTCCCTTACTCTATCCAAGATAAAAACCAAAATTTTTTGCCTATAGTTCTACTTTAAATAAATCCTTGGATTTCTCCATCTATGCTAAACAGCATGGACAGGGGGACCTCCTGGTGCCAGATATTGTAATCCTACGGCTGGCACTCACGGGTGTCAGAATACCCCAACAGTGACAGTATCCAACTTGGCTGAATTTTTCCTGCCTGGCTCCTTTGATTTTTCCGTTGTTTTGTTAGCCACAGTGATGTTGACCGGGCCATCCTTGACTCAAATTTCAAACTGGGTCAGTTATGTGCAGCCTCGCTGGGGATTTGGCTTTGGAGAGACTGTTGTCTCGGGAAATTGGATTGATGCTTGAATACATTGGTGCCTTCAGCTTCTGTGCACAAAGAAAGCTGATTTACACCTGATCTGCAGACAGCTATGGAGACAAGAGTGCAGCGCTAGCAAATTAAGGTGCTCAAAATACCTGACACACTATGGCTCAAATTTGAGTAATATACACTATATTACCAAAAGTATTGGGACGTCTGCCTTTACACGCACATGAACTTTAATGACATCCTAGTCCGTAGGGGTCAATATTGAGTTGGCCCACCCTTTGCAGCTATAACAGCTTCAACTCTTCTGGGAAGGCTGTCCACAAGGTTTAGGAGTGTGTCTATGGGAATGTTTGACCATCCTTCCAGAAGCGCATTTGTGAGGTCAGGCACTGATGTTGGACGAGAAGGCCTGGCTCGCAATCTCCGCTGTAATTCATCGCAAAGGTGTTCTATCGGGTTGAAGTCAGGACTCTGTGCAGGCCAGTCAAGTTCCTCCACCCCAAAATTGGTCATCCATGTCTTTATTGACCTTGCTTTGTGCACTGGTGCACAGTCATGTTGGAACAGGAAGGGGCCATCCCCAAACTGTTCCCACAAATTTAGGAGCATTAATTGTCCAAAATGTCTTGGTATGCTGATGGCTTAAGAGTTCCCTTCACTGGAACTAAGGGGCCAAGCCCAACCCCTGAAAAACAACCCCACAGCATAACCCCCCCCCCTCCACCACATGATCTGGACCAGTGCACAAAGCAAGGTCCATAAAGACATGGATGAGCGAGTTTGGGGTGGAACAACTTGACTGGTCTGCACAGAATCCTGAATGCAATAGAACACCTTTTTGGGGTGAATTAGAGCAGCGTCTGCTAGCCAGGCCTTCTCGTCCACATCAGTGCCTGACTTCACAAATGCGCTTCTCGAAGAATGGTCAAACATTCCTGTAGATATACTCCTAAACCTAATGGACAGCCTTCCTATCAGAGTTGAAGCTGTTATAGCTGCAAAGGGTGGGCCAACTCAATATTGAACCCTACAGACTAAGATTGGGATGCCATGTGCGAGTAAAGGCAGGTGTCCCAATACTTTTGGTAATATAGTGTATGTTAAAGCGCTTATGTGTACAATGAATAAACTGAAACAAAAACATTGCATCAAATTCATATAACCATAAAATCCTTCTCATTGAAATATAACTAGTGATTTCAGGTGAAATGGTGTGCAATAATAAAGCAGTAGTGTTTTTGAAGTAAATGTGGAGATATTACCAAAAGAAGAAACTGCTAGAGATGTCCAGGCACCCAGAGAAAGGTCACACCACCCTAGTGTGAAAAGTAGGAGGCTTACCGGAAGCTTACGACCCCAAAGGTGGTCAACACAAGCCTTAGTTTTGTACAATCCTCCAAATTAGAGCTGCACGATTCTCTTGAAAATGAGAATCACAATTTTTTTGCTTAGAGTAAAGATCACGATTCTCATGGCGTAACTTCATCTTTCACTTTTATGCAAAAAATTTGGGCTAATTTTACAATTTTTTTTTTTTTAATTAAATTCATTAAAGTGAATTAAAAAAAAAAAATGTTTGAAAGACCGCTGTGGAAATAGTGTGACATAAAATATTTCTACAACTGCCATTTTATTCTCTAGGGTCTCTGCTAAAATATATATATTATGTGTGTGTTTGGGTTTCTAAGTAATTTTCTACCAAAAATTACTGATTTTAACATGTAAGCAACAAGTGTCAGAAAAAGGCTTTGTTTTTAAAGCTGATTTCCACTCACAATTGGAACTTCCGCCATGTCTTTGACAGGTATCCTGTCCCCACTTCTGGGATACCGAGCCGCGGCGAATTACATCAGCAGCTCGGTCCCCCTTGTTCTTCCTCCTCTTCTGCCAGCCAGTGAAAGAGCACACGCATGCGCAGTAGAGACCCGGCCGTGAAGTCGAAAGGCTACACTGCCGGGTCCCCTTAGTAACAATGGCTGTGGCAGCATACAATCTCTATGGCTGAATTTTCATCGCACAGGGATCGCATATGGCTCACACTGCAGTGCATGAGATCTCTGAGATTGAAGCAGTGTGAACCAGCCCTTAGGATCGCCAGGGGGGTAGAATTGCGATCTATATTCTTTAACGATTAATCATGCAGCTCTACTCCAAATGCATCTCAGCAACTCCAAACCCCGGTCACGCATTTTTAAATGAGCCTCTCAAACTCCTGTCCATCTAAGCAAGACCAGTGGTTTTCAGCATAGCCTGCCAGTGTCACCCGTCTAAACCTAGAGATGGAACAGAGAAGCCAAACATAACGAAGTCCAGTTTAAACATTTAAATAGTTATTTAAAACTTTGCATTCACAAGTGTTAGCAGCAGTGGAGCATTGACAATGCATGAAGGAGAAAACCGCTCCAGTCACTAGATTCCAAAATGGCCCAATGTATCGGGTATTTTGAGCACCTTAATTTGTTAGTGCTGTGCTCTTTTTGTCCCCGTATTGTGATACTTTCACCAGAGTATTGTGCCAGCAGCTTTTTTTCCACTTAGGCCTTAGCGCAAAAGTCTCTCTTTTTTTCTTTTTTTTACTGCAGACAGCTATGTCAGCGGCTTTTGAGTGTTTTTACCCACGTCCTGTACTGAAAGAAATGTGTAGGGTATGATTGTGCTTTTTTTTAATTTGTTTATTTTGCTAGTTCTCTGACTGCCCCTGGCTTCATTACTTTGAGCTATTGACAGAGAACAGGTATGTAGATTAGAAAATCAGTGTAGAGCAATCTGAATACTGTTCAACCAGTGTATCAGATTATCTGAAGCTGTTGTATCCATGTGATGGCTTGGCACTTTTCAGAAACCTAGCAGCAGCCTAGATATTTTTCTCATTTCAGATTTCCTTATTACCTTTCCTGCATAAGCAATATGAATATGTAAATCGGGGCAGCTTTATTAATATACAGTATTACTATAGACCATAATATACAGTATATAAAGTCACTTTGCTTCTATCTGGTCCTTTTAATGGGTTCTGAATGATTGATTAAAACAATAGACTCTGTGCGGTCTACAATGCAACAGGTAGACAGACCATTGAAATCTATGCTAATGGCGTGACATGGTGAAGCTCAGAACAATATATTTATTCATAGCAAGAAAAAGGTACTTTTGTGCTCACTAATATGACACTATTCTTAATGCTAATTAATACTGATCTATGAGTTATTGTGTCACTTGATCCTGAAACGAGAGGCATATATTGGGTAAGGTATTAATGCAAAATGCCTTGAGTGCTGTAAGTACACAGTTATATACTGAAATACAGCTTCAGCCTTGAATCTCTTCCTCATACAATACAACTGAAGAAAGATACAAATGTTGCAATCAGAGGTAACAAACCACTGATAAAATTGTACAATAATGTGATACAGCAGTTGTGTTTAGTGCTCTTATTCTACTAATATTCAGAAACCACAGCTCCTTGATCAAGGTTAACCTAATTTGCAACAGCATTAGTGATGTAATAATGATACTTCCCCACTTATAAATAGCATTAACGGCTATTAATAACCACAAAATAATAATATGGAACCAGGAAACTGACAATGAGAAGGAATCCCAAGAACAAAAGATGAATATGCTGCAGTTTACCTGTCCTTAGATGTGGTGGCTGCATTAAAGTGGAGCGCCAGGCTCACCTGTCCTGGAATCCAGCGGTGTCTACGCCCCAGTCGATTTTTTAAATCGGCTCTTGGGTGCTGCCGCCTCCATTCCTTGTGAGGGAAACTGACAGTGAAGCCTTGCGGCTTCACAGCCTGCTCCCTACTGCACATGTGCGCTGCGCTTAGTGAATGGCTGATGGCGGGGGAAGGAGGAGGGGGGGCGCACTTCTGGGGGACCAAGCTCCACAAGTGGAGCTTCCCCTTTTTGTTGGAGCTCCACTTTAAATTTTCATTTTTCATTCTAAGCACCTTTATCAAGGTCAGAAAATGTGTTGATCATGCTAGAAGTGCCGTGTCCTTGTCACTTCCTGTGAGCTGAACTGAATGCAAAAACAATGCTATCCAGTATTTCTCAACCCCCTTTTAGTCACAGCACTCTTTTAAAGTATGCAAAATCTCAAGGTACTAAAATGCAAAAAAAAAGTAAATGTTACTTATATCAGTACAAAACCTGAGCCTGGGACAATGCAGGCAACTACCTTGATAAAATTAACGTCACATCAGAGGTCCCGCCTTCATCTCAAAGGCCCCCCAACACATCAGATTCCCTCCTCCACAGCAGAGCACCCCCATGAAAGAGTCTCCCCATCACATCAATGCCCCTGATACAGGGCAAACTGGGTCTCATGCCGGCAGCATCCTGGGGGAACTAAAGGAGCGCCCCAGAATGCCTCAGCACCCTGTTTGAGAAACACTGCTGTAAACGATTAATCTTCCCTACCCCATTGTAATGGAGAGGAAGACATATTTGAATCCAACCTAGTTGGCAAACTCCATGGATACATTAGAGGAGTAAAGGTTAAGTGTAATCCTCCAGGGACCCTCCAAGAATATTGAGTGAAAAAAACTGTAAGCCTGCCTAATAATGCAGTCACCACATTAAGGACTTTTACGCTCAGATGCAATATATTAAAGATGAGCTCTGGAGCTCTGGTCAATTTTGTTTATTAAAAGTCAGCAGCTCCAAAACTGTAGCTGCTGACTTTTAATAAACCGCCACTTTCCTGTCCTACGATCCAGTGATGTGCTCACCTAGGCTTGTACTTCCCTCGCTGTTCTATCCCCAGCATCTCAGCTGTGGGCACCCAGCTGCGACAGCTTGCGACTTCACAGCTGGGTGCCCACTGCGCATGCGCGAGCCACTCTGCACATTGTGAATGGTCCTGCAGTCTTCTGGAACCTGTAACATGGCCCAGAAGACTGCAGGGAGGAAGGGGGAGAGGAGAACTTCTGCTTGGATCCCCAACCGTGCAGAAGAGGGAGTAGGTACCTGTCAAAACCAGGTACCCACTCCCCCCAAAAAAATAGTGCCATTTAGTGAAGAGGAAGGGTGAAGGAGGGCCTCAAAGTGGAACTTCCGCTTTTGGGTGGAGCTCTGCTTTGAATATTTTTTTTCATTAGATTAGGCTTTAAATTCAAACCTAGATTGATTCTTGTTTTTAAAGACAGCTCTAGTAAAAATATAATTATATAAACCGTATTCTGGTAACTGTATGTTTTTAATACTAAATAAACCATTGAAAGTGTGCTATATCTTTTCAAACCGTGCAAAAAAAATAGCTGTTCATCCATCCCGAAATCTTGTGAGCTGTTAAACCCTCGTTTTTAAAAAAAAATAACAAACCTACCTATACATACCTGCTCCATGCAAGCGTTTTGCACAGAGCAGCCCCAATCCGCTTCTTCTGGGGTGCCCCGCTGGCGCTCCAGCCCCTCCTTCTCATCAGGTTCCGCCACGGAAAGCCGTGTTCCCAGGGGGCACCCACGTGGGCTCGCTCCTGAGTCTCATTGCTGTGTCTAATGACACAGACAGAGGGACTCTTCCCCCACCCCCCTCCCGTGTCACTGGATTTGATTGACAGCAGCGGGAGCCAACTGCTGCTATCAATCTGTCCAATGAGGAGGAAGACAGTGGCTGGAGCCACTGCACTCAGGCATATCGCTGAATCGGATCGGGCTCTGGTAAGAAAAAAGGCGGGGGGCTGGGGGGAGCTGCAGCACAGAAGGTTTTTTCACTTTAACCACTTCAGCCTCAGGAGGATTTACCCCCTTCCTGACCAGAGCACTTTTTGCGATTCGGCACTGCGTTGCTTTAACTGACAATTGCGCGGTTGTGCAACGTTGTACCCAAACAAAATTGATGTCCTTTTTTTTTTTTTTCCCCCACAAATAGAGCTTTCTTTTGGTGGTATTTTTTGCGCTATAAACCTAAAAAGATCGACCATTTTGAAAAAAGAACAATATTTTTTACCTTTTTCTAGAATATCCAAAAAAAATATTATTCATCAGTTTTGGCCAATATATATTCTTCTACATATTTTTGGTAAAAAAATTGCATTCGCTATTTGATTGGTTTGCGCAAAAGTTATTGCGTCTACAAACTATAGGAATTGATTTGTGCCGTTTTTGTTATTTATTTACTTATTTTTACTAGTAATGGCAGTGATCTGTGATTTTTATCGGGACTGCGACATTGCAGTGGACATGTCAGACATTGTTGACCCTTTTTTGGAACCATTGACATTTATACAGCGATCAGAAATTTATATAGCCACTGATTACTGTATAAATGTCATTGGCAGGGAAGGAGTTAACACAGAGGGCCATCAAGGGGTTAACTGTGTTCCCTCACTGTATTCTAACTGTGTGGGGCTGGGCTGGCAGGGGCATGACAGATCTAACTGATCCCGATGACCGGGATCAGTAGATCTGTCATGTTCCCCCTCTCAGAATGGAGAACCGCCGTGTTTACATTGGCGGTTCCTCGTTCTGCCTCTCTATTAGGCGATCGTGGCGGGTCACCAGTGGACATCGAGTCTGCCCGACCCACGGGCACGCCCACACAGTGTGCGGCGGGCGTGAGAGCGCTCCCACCATGGCTCTGAGTGCACCCGGGGAGCGTGCAAAGGTGTTGGAGTCCCCC
>BLSH010345918.1:57800-71402 GCA_018402905.1 Glandirana rugosa | reverse complement strand
CGCTTCACATAAAACTCGTAATGTTAAGGAAGGGGGTTATAAAGTTTTCGTTTGAAGTACCTCAATAATTACATGTCATACGTTAATAAAGTGGTGATTAGGATTTGACCGGGGTCCTAATTTTACGTCCATGGATAGCCACGACAAGTGGTGTAATCTCCGGGAGGATCCAGACTAAGTGTAGATACGTAAAAATTACGAAAAACGTAAAACGTCTAAACGTGAAAGGTATCCTTTGGTACAATTTACCTGACATCACGTTTAGACGTTTTACGTTTCTCGTGCTTTGTACGTATCCAACACTTAGTCCGGAATCACGGGTCCTCGGGACTATCTGTAGTAATATGTTGGTTAATTTGATACATTTCCTTCAGTAGATATTCCACAATATGTACATAAACTTCATGGGTGCCAATAATGGTGAGCAGGACTGTACATGTAAGGGCACCTCAGGATTCAGGGCTCCTGGGCACTAAGGCCTGATTCACAACCTATGCATGTTTCGTGCTCTTTGCATTTTGCAGATTTGCACTACAGTCCATTTAACATGGTTTCCTATGGAAAGTGCAAATCTGCAAAATGCAAAAAGCATTAAAAATGCATAGATGTGAATCAGACCTAGGAGGGCCTCTAATGTGGTGAACAGCACCGATAGGTACCTGCATTTTAATCCTGGGGCCAGTTTAGGATTAGTGGTGAAATAATTGCATACTGTACATTAATAACTCCATGAAGTTTGCTTTTGAAATATTGGGGGAAGGAATTGTAATGCTCAAAATACACTTCGCATGACGACGACGACTCTAATACAGCATGATTGTGTCACCCTACGACTACTGCAAAGCTAAAACAAAAATTCAAACATTTACTTATGTAATCCTTTAAATCTATAAATTTATTGTAGATTGTATGTGTGAAGTAGTGTATATGTGCAGACCCTTGAACGGTTGAAACACCAGCATGGTTTACCTAACTCATATCTGAGTATTAAAGGCATGTCTGAGCTGTAAATATCTAATTTGATAACCAGCCAGTTGCTCTCAACACTTCAGCTCTGGAAAACCTGCTCAGGGATAAGTCCATGGTCAAACCTCTGTCCACCATTTATAAAGAGTTACTGCCATTGATTCATACAGCACTAGAGTCGCTTGTGGCTTGTTGACTTCCCTGAGTTCGATGAGGAAGATTGGGAGGAGATGTAGGAATGCTCTTTTTCACAATTGGTGTCCACCAGGGTTAGACTCATCCAGTTTAAAGTGGAGGTCCGCCCACCCCTTTAAAAATTAAAAGTCAGCAGCATACTGTAGCTACTGACTTTTAATAATAGAACACTTACCTGTCCTGGAGTCCAGTGATGTTGGCACCGCAGCTGATGTTTCCATCAGCTGTCGGGTGCTGCCGCTGCCATTGCCGGTAAGGGAACCCAGCAGTGTAGCCTTTCGCCTTCACAGCCGGGTCCCTACTGCGCATGCGCAAAGTGTGCTGCATTCTCTCACTAGCCCGACAGAAGGGGAGGGAGGAGGAGGGGGGGGGCGAGCTGCTGACGTACTTTGACGCGGCCTGATCTCCTGGAATTGGGGACAGGGTACCTGTCAAAGATGGTGATTACACCCGGAAAGGTGCCTTGTTTAGCATCCTTTTTTGTCCCTAAGCCTTGATTTCAGGTATGAACCCACTGAGTTTTCTTTTTTTGTTCGGTGTTGGTTTTCCCACGAGCCTGGGTATGCCCAATAAGGCTCTGTATTGTACTAAACTTGAAACTTACAATAAAAAGAATTTTCAAAAAAAAAAGTAGTTTATATGGTGCTATGCTGTTCTACAGGACTCTTACAGCAAAGCAAAAATACAAATAGTAGCCACTAAATTATAATCCAACAAAATATTCAAAAGAAAAATTTGTGGTGAATAGCTACGGTAATCTATAAACAAAATCCACCTCAAATAAATATTATGAACCATACTTCACCATCAAAGTATTCAAACAAATGGGATGCCACACATAAAATCAACTGTAACAACTACTATATATAAATACATTCAATATTAAATGGTGCTCCACCCAAAAATGGTGATTCAAATGTTGTTCCACTAAGAAATATAAAAATGTAATGGTCCGTATATAGCAGTGAAAAAAAAAAACTTGACAGTCCCAAGTGCTCCATCTAAAATTTGAAATT
Source organism: Glandirana rugosa (assembly GCA_018402905.1). Lineage (NCBI taxonomy): Eukaryota > Metazoa > Chordata > Amphibia > Anura > Ranidae > Glandirana > Glandirana rugosa. The sequence goes on along the minus strand of BLSH010345918.1, from coordinate 69,225 downwards.
ACAATTGTGCTCCCTCTTGTGTAGCGAGCCTCTCACCTGACAAAGTGGACCTATAAGGGATATAGGTCAGAAGCGCCTTTCTCCTTGCAGGGGAATAATCACAGGTGTGCCTTTTTACTCTATATAGGGTTCTCCTGGTGTGATCTCCTTTTTAGGCAATCCTCTCCTCTTCCAGCCATGCACCTTGTACTCCGATACATACGGAGACTCCCATAGGGTAGTATTAAACTTTTCCTGTATTTTATTAAAATAAAAAAAAATGAACACTTACATATTATTGGACCCTATGTTGGTGCCCGTCAACAAGAAGTCATTCGTAATGTAGTCCCAATATGCAACACCACTTAATCAGTGTATCCCCTGATGCACTGAGCCAGTTGATAAAACTGATTGGACCAATCTGGCTGATTGTGTATTTTGGCCAGTGTTCTTGACCAAGCTGTGCTTCTGTAGAGGTTGAGGATCTGACTTTGTTCTCTTTTTCTCTGGGAGGGATACCTGGATCACCAAACTAACTTGAATTATGGATCCTTTGGCAAGAAGAAGCATTCTCTTCTATGCATTAAAAGCTTGACTTTTGCAACTTCCAAGACTCTAATTTCACCTGAAGTGATGCAGCAAGCCCCATAAGTTAGTTGGGATTTCCAGACTTTTTGGAATGCTGCAGTGCAAAATGCAGGCATTCTAGCAGCAAGCTAGGCAGAACAAGCACAGTGGTGGGAAACATCACTTTTTTAAAGTTGAATAGAATGGGATTGATATGAAAGTAACAAAAACTCCTTACGCTTGCCTCACCCATGTCTACACAAATTTCAGATAAAGAAAAATGGTTATGCTTCAGGCACTGTTTTTTCATAAATATTTTATCTTCCTGGACTTTTCCAAATTTTGTAGTGTTACAATTTGGAATTTAAAATTGATTTTTATTGCACTGATCTACTCAGTAGTAAGGAAATGGCAAAACATTACATGGTTCCAATTCCTTTATAAAGAAAAGAAAACCTAGGATGCTCATCATTGTAAACCTATGTACCCCCTTTTGCTGTGAAACCCCTAAAAAGTCTTTTACGCAGTGAATTACTTTCGGATGTTACATGAGTAGCTGAATGGAGCCCACATCTGTGTAGAAAGTGTCACATGATCTGTTTCTGGAAGACCCTTATTAGTGAAGGCGTTTTTTTGAGAATTAGCAGCAGGATTGTGTAGGGAAAAAATAAATTTGTATATAAACTGTCCATGGGGCCAACCATAATACAAGCAATCTACAAACCTAGATGATGCAGAAAGCCAACACAGCTCATCACCCTGAAAAAATCATGCACATGGTAAAAAAAAGACTGGTCCTGTTTAAGGGAGGAATAAAAGATGACGTTGAACAAAGAGTAATAGAAGAGGAACATCTTTTTCTTTTTCGTTCATTGACCGACACAGCGTTCCATTATTCATAACCATAGGTTTATACCGCCCCCTAAAGGAGTAGGACACTAGACAGAAAAAAGACTTGGCTATGCCTATGGGCAGTCCTAGGTGGTATACACCCTCCTCTCTGCTATAGGCCTTTAGTTTTTTTTTTGCCTAGTCAGGAGTGAGGACCTAGTTCCCTGATGGGATTTCTAGTCCTTGCAACGGTTTATTTCTCCTATCGTTCACTGACAGACGCAGCTCTCCATTACGTGTGGGGTTTATGCTGGTCTCACTAGGAGTTGTCCTCTCTTCCCACATAAACCCCCTCAATAGCATAGCTCACCAGTCTAAATGCCTAGTTTGCAAGGAGTTGACCTTGCTTCCCTTTAGGGGAATTGCGGTCCTGTTTGCGACCATTCTTTTTATTTTATTTTCTTGTCTTCTATCAAGATCGAAAAATCTATAAGTTACAGCGCACACATGTGTGCGCTGTAACTTATAGATTTTTTGTTTGTTGGTCGTTACGAGCAGCACCATGCGTTTGGTAGGGTGTTCCCCCCCAAATATCTAGTTTTTTTTCTATCAAGATCGATCTGCTATCAAGAAGCCGGTCGGGGCATGGAGAGTCCATGGGCTCTGTACTTTCCCCGAACTGGCCGACTGATGCGAGCCAGTCCCCAAGTATGGGGACTCGCCGCATAGTTCCCGTTCCGTGCGGGTGGCCTGGGTTGATCCCCACCTACGCCCAGCCCAGATGTGATTCGGTAGGGCGAATTCTGGCCTGCAGCGTGCCATCCAGGCAGGGGCGGAAAGTCTGCGACTGGGTGGCTACCCATGGCGCTCGCGGAGTGGTGAGAGTTCCGCCCTTCCCCCCTTTTCAGGGGCGGAAGGGGGACCGACAAAAGAAAAAAAATGTTTTTCTTTTTTTGTCTGGGTAGCCGCCGGCAGGGGCGCGTGGAGCTCCTGCTCCCCCCTTCACACCCACCCCCGCACCGCACCCCGTCTGTCTGCGCCGTCATTTTCGCCACCATGCGGCGGACCGCCACCATTTTGCCATAGCCGCAGACATATCTGGCCTATGGGGCTTTCCCTCTAGCACTCAGAGCGGCCGTTTGCGGTACTGCAAGTCTCTGTACAGGGGGTTTCGGCCTCTAGTGTCTAACGGCGGCCATTTTGACCACATGTCTCCGCAAAAAACGTGTGTACAGCGTTTTCCCTTCTCTGTGGAGCGGTGGTGATCAGACGGCGCGGCTCTTCTGACGGTCCTCTGGGGTTACTGGCAGCAAAAAAACAGCAAGTAACAGCTGGGCTCCCCTGTGGGTGCAGTCCTCCTGGGTTCCCTGGTGTGCTCTGGGGTGGTGGTCTGCGGCAGTGTGGGGGTGCCTCCTCCTCTTTAGTACCACGGTGTGTCACTGAGAGGGGTCTGGGGGCAAAAGCAGTGGCAGATTACACCGCTGAACCTGCTGAGGAGGCATCAGCGGCAGTGCAGTCTGCGCAAGGGGCTTTTTTGGACCAGCTACGGGCGGTCTTTAGTGAATTTCTTCCCGGGCGGAGGTCGCCCAACAGGCCTCCAAGAAGCGCCCCCTTCCCCCCCTTACTCACCGGGGGAGGATTCGGATCCGGAAGTGGCCTCTGGGGTCTCAGGGACCCCAGTGGACCTATCTGATGGGGAACTGGGCCCATCGGACGGTGAAAAGGATCAAGGGGCAGCGGCTGCGAGCGAAAAAGCGCTGGTCGCCGCCATTATAACTGGCATTCGCACTACACTGCGATTAAACCAGGATGGTGAATCGCAGACTTCTGTGTATGTGTGTGGGTCCTCTAGGCCCCGTAGGGCCCCCAAGGCTTACTCCTACGATCAATTTTTTTATCGTTTTCTTTACCGTGAATGGCAACGTCCGCAGCTTTCCGTTTAGCTGTCAAAACGTTTCGCTGCTCGCTATCCCTCTGAGGAAAGCTTTTTGAAAAAATGGGAATCGCCTGTGGTGGACCCACAGATGGCCCGTCTTAGTAAGGTGACGACTATTCCTCTGGAAGGGTCTCCTTCTTTCAAGGACCCCGCTGATAGAAAAACAGAGGCGCTTTCAAAGTTGTTTTTCCTGGTGACAGGTTCTGCTGTGCGTCCAGCCCTGGCGTCCGCCATGGCGGCTCAACATCTGTCTGAGCGTATGGCGGAGCTTAAGTCCAATCTGGAATGCGGCCGCCTGATGGATGCTCCGCAGAGGGCTGAGTTTTTGCTCCAAGGGTTCAAGTACCTTTGTGATGCGGCCGTTGATTTACTGCCGATGTTATCCAGGATATTGATTTTTTTTTTTGCCGTTATCCTCAGGAGGATACTCTGGTTGCTTTCTTGGTCTGGCGACCATGCTTCCAAAAAATGTCTTGCTGACCTCCCTTTTCAGGGTGGACGTCTATTTGGTCCACGTTTGGATGAGATCATAAAAGACTTTACGGGAGGTAAGAGTACTTTTCTTCCGGAGGCACGAGTTTCGCCGTAGACAGGGGCCCCTTCCCTCGGGTCAGAAAAGGTTTTTTCGCTCCCCGAGCGCAACAGGTAAGGGGACCCCTCCCGGTAAGGTCGCTGCAGGGGCCGGTAAGCGTCAGTGGCAGCACAAAACCAAAAAGGCGGAAGACAAGCCCTCCTCAGCCTGATGGGTTGCCCCCACCCGGTTTTCAGGTGGGGGGACGTCTTCTGGGGTTCGCAGACCGGTGGCTGGCTCACATTCCCGATCGTTGGGTCCGGGAAGTGGTGTCCGCCGGGTACAGGATAGAGTACAACACTCTACCTCCAGACAGGTTCTTCCCATCAAACTTAGGGCTCCCGCAGGATCGCCGGGAGGCCCTTTTCGGGGCTGTTCAAGCACTTTCAGACCAGGGAGTGATTGTGCCAGTGCCTCCAGAAGAGAGGTTTCTACTAGAATCTGTTCGTGGTCCCCAAAAAAGGGGGGGGTTCGGCCAGTACTGGGCCTAAAGGCCCTGAACCGGTATGTCAGGGCGCGGAAGTTCCGGATGGAATCTATCCGCTCGGTTGTGACAGCCCTTCCATCAGGGGGAGTTTCTGGCATCCATGGACATCAGGGATGCGTACCTCCATGTACCGATTTGTCCACGGCATCAGCGTTTCCTGCGCTTTGCGGTGGGAGACCTCCATTTTCAGTTCGTGGCACTCCCCTTCGGTCTGGCCTCAGCACCCCGAGTTTTCACAAAACTGCTAGCCCCGGTGTTGGCGTTGCTGCGGCAGAGAGGCATTGCGGTGGTAGCCTACCTAGACGACCTGCTCCTGCGAGCGGAATCCGCCTCGGCTCTGGAGGAAAATGTGAGGATCACAATGACCTCGCTGCAGGATTTAGGCTGGTTACTCAACCTGCAGAAGTCGTCGGTGTCACCAACCAGTCGCCTGGAGTACCTGGGTCTGATTTTGGACACAGTGCAGGCGAAGGTGTTCCTCCCTCCGGCCAAGCTGCTGTCTCTGCAGTCGGCAGTGTGAACCCTTCTTTCGCACCGTCGGTCTTCATTACGATTCTGTATGCGGGTGCTGGGGCTCATGGTCTCGTTTTTCGAGGCGATACCATTTGCCCAGAGTCACACTCGTCTCCTTCAGCGAGCAATTCTGGCTCGGTGGGACAGGTCACCTCGGTCCTTGGACCTTTTGATTCATCTGAGCTCACAGACCAGGGCGTCTCTGACCTGGTGGCTTCGGGACTCGGCCCTGACTCAGGGGAAGTCGTTTCTGCCCCACCAGTGGGTGATCATCACCACGGATGCCAGTCTTTCATGCTGGGAAGGGATCCTGGGACCGCTGTCTGCCCAGGGCCGTTGGTCGGCACAGGAGGCTCGCCTCCCCATCAATGTACTGGAACTGAGAGCAATCAGATTGTGCCTATCTCACTGGATAGTGAGATTGCAGGACCGTCTGGTCCGAATTCAGTCGGACAATGCCACAGCAGTGGCGTATGTGAACTATCAGGGTGGCACAAGAAGTCCAGCAGCTGCGGCGGAGGCAGCTCTGATACTGCGTTGGGCGGAACATCACGTTCCGGCAATCTACGCCATTTACATTCCAGGTGTGGAGAACTGGCAGGTGGATTTTCTCAGTCGCCAGACACTGGACCAGGGAGAGTGGTCCCTCCACCCGGAGGTGTTCAACCAGATTTGCCGCAGATGGGGGAAGCCAGACGTGGATCTCATGGCGTCTCGGTTCAATCACAAGGTGGAGACCTTTGTGTCCAGAACGAAGGAGATCCGTTGGCAGTGGCCATGGACGCTCTGGTGGCCCCCTGGGGCCGTTACCGACTTCTGTATGCCTTCCCTCCAATAAAACTGTTACCGCGCTTGATCTGCAGGATAGTGGCGGAGGGAATACCAATAATCCTGGTGGCTCCGGATTGGCCTCGGTGCACTTGGTACGCCGATGTGGTGCAAATGGTGGCAGACGCCCCCTGGCGGCTCCCGCTGAGAGACGATCTTCTGTCTCGGGCCCATCTTGCACCCTGCTTTACCCCCGCTGGCTTTGACGGCTTGGCTATTGAGTCCCAAAAAACTGGCTTTGAGTACTCTTAAGGGCCAGATATCTGCTCTGGCAGTTCTTTTCCAGAGACCTTTTGGCATCGAACTCGTTGATTCGTACCTTTGTTCAAGGTGTATGACATGTGGCGCCTCGGGTGAAGGTTCCGTTGGCTCCTTGGGATCTGAATTTGGAGCTTTCTGTACTTCAGAAACCGCCTTATGAGAAAATCAGGGAGATTTCCTTACAACTGCTCTCGCAGAAGGTGGCTTTCCTAGTAGCCATCACCTCCGCCAGACGGGTGTCTGAATTGGCAGCACTCTCGTGCAAGTCTCCCTACTTAGTCCTGCATAAGGATAAGGCGGTCTTGCGACCCTCTCCTTCCTTTCTTCCGAAAGTGGTTTCTTCCTTTCACATTAATGAAGATATTGTCCTTCCTTCATTGTGCCCTCGTCCATCGCACCCAAAAGAAATTGAATTGCATGCCTCGGACGTAGTGAGGGCCTTAAGAGTGTATTTGTCTGCTACAGCTTCTTTTCGAAAAGCTGATGCTCTGTTTGTGCTGCCTGAGGGTCCGCGCAAAGGTTTGGCAACCTCGTCGGCTACGATCTCTCGTTGGATCAGACAGCCCGTGGCCCATGCATATTCTGTTCGGGGCAAGGTTCCCCCTTTTCCGGTCACGGCTCATTCTACCCGGGCTGTTAGCACTTCCTGGGCTTTTAGACACCAGGCCTCGGTGTCACAGGTGTGCAAGGCGGCCACTTGGGCCTCGGTTCACATTTTCACTAAGTTTTATAAAGTTGATGTGTTTGCATCTTAGGATGCTGCTTTTGGCTGCAATGTTTTGCAGGCGGCAGTGTAGGCGCGTCTGGCGCCTCCTTAGAGGTTCTGTTGGGTACTGTTAGCGTTTACCCACCCCTCTTTTTGACACAGCTAAGAGACATCCCCACACGTAATGGAGAGCTGCGTCTGTCAGTAAACGATAGGAGAAAAAGGGATTTTATTAAAACTTACCGTAAAATCCTTTTCTCTGAGTTCACTGACAGGCGCAGCACCCACCGATCTTTGCTCTGCTCTTGTACGGCTTGTGTACGAACTGGTGAGCTATGCTATGGAGGGGGTTTATCTGGGAAGAGAGGACGGCCCCATGGGAGGGGGCCAGCTGTTTTTTTTTCCCTGCCTAGTTAACTCCTAGTGAGACCAGCATAAACCCCACACGTAATGGAGAGCTGTGTCCGTCAGTGAACTCGGAGAAAAGGATTTTACGGTAAGTTTTAATAAAATCCCTTTTTTCTTTTTTTCCTTTATTTCTTTCCTGTGAGATCTACAATCAACTGCCAGGCTGGGCATTAAGTATCCAGTGGTCTCCCCAATCTGGCCATTGAGCGCGTGCAGACTTCAGCTATGCGCTAGGCTGGCCGCGACATAGCCCCACTGGACGGGGGCTGGTCCTGTGAGTTAAACATCTCGCAAGGTCACATACGACCGGATCTCGGCCTGAGTCACAGCGTTCCTCATGACCGACAACCCCCCCCACTTTAATGTCAAGTAGGATCTGTCTGGGAGCATTACCGGCACGCTGTCGCTGGATCGGTAAGTAGGGGACCCCCACCGCTCCTTCCCTGTACGGGATGTGGGGCGTGGGTACTCCCTGGGGTGGTCGGTCCCTCCGGGGTTCTCCTCCTCCCTCCCTCCCTTCCCGGGTGAGGCCCAGGCTTCTGGCCTAGGTGCCTTTTAGACACCCTGTCTCCCTTTCCACCCTCGGGGTTGTCTCTGGGGGTACCCCTTGGGCCCACCTGCTGACTTGGTTGGGCCTCGGAGGCGGGTGGCCGCGATTGGGGCCATCTGCAGCGGCCCTCCCGTATGATCCACCTGCTGGCTGTGCACTCGCGGCAGGCGGCCAAAAATTTAGGCCACGTTTTTTGCAGCCTAGTAAGCATGGCCTACTAGGCCTTGCGGCAGTCTCCTACCTGTCGGGCAGCGCTGTGGGCGCTTTGAGGGCCACCCTCTTTTGAGGGGTCCTTTAGGTGGGCCCTCCATGGGTGCCCCCTGTGAGAGGCCTCAGCCAGTGTCGCCTGTGAGGGGCCTCACCCGGTGTCCCCTTTGTGGGGCATCCGTGGGCGTCCGTGTGCGGAGCCTAGGTCAGCGTCCCCTGTGCGGGACCTCGGAAGGCGGGGTCTCAGTCGGTGGCCCACTCTGAGTTCTTTTTTGTTTTTTCAGCTGGCGCTTGGCCATATAGCCTAGTAAATGGCGCCCCCTGCCTTTTCTGTATCAAACAATCCTATATCTGGCTCTGTCATGGCCCACCTTGCGGGTTGGTGGCCATGCTCCCTGTCCTGTCAGGTAGTGAGGATGATTCCTCCACAACTGAAGTGGCGCACGAGAAGGCGCTGGCTGTTGCATGTATTACATCTGTGTGGGAAACTTTAAATATGGGGGATGCAGCTGTGACGGAGGGCCGGTCCCCTTTGGCACCCACGAGCCCTCTTGCATGGCGAAGGCATTCCCATCTCCCTCCTATTTTGCCAAAGTTGCCCATGAAGAATGGGAGTGTCCAAAGTGCCCCTTGGTGCTTCCAAAGATACTTTGCTGAGGTACCCCTTTGAGGGGTCTCTCCTCAAGAAGTGGACTGTTCCACCAGTAGTGGATCCCCCTGTCTCTAGGTTGCGCAAGGCAACCATGATTCCAGTAGTGGAATCTCCGGCTTTTATAGATCCGGCAGATATACCTGGAGGGGGAGCAGAAACCCCCTGCCTTTGCTGAATTGGCGGACCTGTTGGTCTAGGGGCTTCTATGCCTCTTGGACGCAGTTCCCCTTGTTGTTGAGCTCTCTGTTTCCGCAGTGGTGCTTAGACATGTACTGTGGCTTAAGTGTTGGTCTGCAGACTAGGTTTAAAACAAAAAACCTTTGACCGGTTTACCTTTTCAAGGCCATTGTCTGTCTGTTTGGGGCTACCCTGGATGACATTAGTGTACATCTCTTCCACAGTCTGAAAAGGAAAAAGAGCTTCGTCACAGACACGGTCCTCCTTTCACGGCACACAGATTTTCATTCCTCAGGGTCCACTGACAAGGGTTCAGAACCTTTTATACCCTCCTCGGAGGTTCTAAACGGACCTGGTCTGGCACGCCGAGAGCGGGATTTTCTGACCTGCCGATGAGGCCCCTTCAGCATGAAGGTGTGCCCTCACCCGTGTCTGGAGTGGGGGCACATCTTGATTTTGTCTGGTTACAAGATAGTGTTCCGGCCTTGTTCCCCAAAAAGGGTTTTTTCCTTCCAATGTGCATCTGTATCCGCACCGTTTGCAGTTTTCCTTGTGGGGCTGTGCAAGCCCTGTTACTTCAGGGTGTGATTGTCCCAGTTCCCGTGTCAGAGCGGTTTCAGGGGTTTTTATTCAAACCTGTTCACGGTCCAAAAGATGGAGGGCATGGTACGTCCAATTTTGGACCTCAAGGCCCTGACCTGCTTTGTGTGGGTACAGAAGTTCAGGATGGAGTCCATCCGCATGGTGGTGGCGTCCCTTCATGGGGACTTTCTGGCTTCCATCGACATCACGAACGCTTACTTACACATTCCACTATGTGCCCAACCCCAGCACTCCCTTTGTTTTGCTGTGGGAGAAGAGCATTATCAGCTTGTGGTGCTACCCTTTGGTCTCTCCGCCATTCCTCTGGTTTTCACAAGGTGTTGGCCCCGGAACTGGTGTGGTTACGTCAGCGGGGGATTATGGTCCTGGGCTGCTTCTGGGCGATCTTATGCGAGCAGAGTCCTTGATTACCCCAAGGGGCGACGTAGCTCTTATACAGACCTTGACATATTTCAGTTGGCTTCTATACCACCTGAAGTCTGATCTGGCTCTTTCCAGAATATTAGAATATTTGGGCCTGACCCGGGCTTCAGCTCTGGCCAGAGTGTTTCTTCCTCTGGACAAGCTCCAAACTTTGCATGCTGCTTTTCATCTACTGTTGTCTGGCAGGTGGGCCTCCCTTAGGACTTGCATGCGGGTGCTGGGCCTGATGGTATCTACCTTCAAGGCATTTCCATTTGCACGGTTCCCTACAAGCTCCCTTCGAGGGAGATCCTGGCATAATGGGACAAGTGCCCGAGGTCTCTGGACAATCTAATTCAGCTGAGCCAGGAAACTAGGGGTTCCCTGGTCTGGTGGCTTCACTCTCCGCTTCTTTGGCAGGGCAAATCCTTTCTACGCTTGTATTGGACAGTGGTCACCACCAATGCCAGTCTGTCCGGGTGGGAAAGTGTCCTGGGACTGAGCTCTGTCTGCTCAGGGTCGCTGGACACTGGAGAACACCTCTGACTAAGCCCCGGTGGGTGGGTGAAACTTGTCAGAGGGCGTGGCTTGTGGAATGGTGTAAGGCTGAGGCCATTTCACACATATTAACAATGTTGACTGGACTGGTAGAGTGACGATTTTTCCCAAGTATACTATACACTACTGGATGGTGGTCTTGCATGCCGGCAACCCATTCCTGAGCACCAATGGGACAATATAACCTCTTCCTTTTTTGCTTAGAGCGGCACTACAAATATAAGCAGGTCACAGTAAGTTTAGATAGAGGTTCAACTTCTAGCAGGGAAGTGACCATAAACCCAAAGCCAAATATGCATAGCTGTGACTTAAAATCAAGAATAAGACACACGTCCTGGTGTTAGAATAGCCCAGTCCGGGCCCATATCTTGAAAATATGTGCCAAGATTTGGGAAATTGCTGTTTAACAATTATTTGCATGCAAATTGACAGAGTTTAAAGCGGTTGTCTACCCTAACAAAAAAAAAACTGCAAGGGAAAGGCATAAGGAGCTAGTATGCAGCGCATACTAGCTCATTATGAAATACTTCCCTCAGAATGAAGCTTCCGCAGGGGTGCCCGCAGAGGGAGCTGACATCTTCCCTGTGGACATTCTTCTGGGTTCGTGGCTCCGGTGCTGAGAGTGACCGGAGCTGCGAGACATCACGCGCGGGAGCCTATCGTTCCGGCGGACTATCCGGCAAGGTCTGGCGCTATGCGCCGGCCGTTCACCGGGAAATTACTGCACATGCGCCGTGACGCCAGTGGCTGCATGCAAGCGGAATATCTCCTAAACCGTACAGGTTTAGGAGATATTCATTTTACCTACAGGTAAGCCTTATTATAGGCTTACCTGTAGGTAAAAATGTGTATAGAGGGTAGACAACCGCTTTAATTTTCCCATGAAGAATAAGCAAAATGTGCTGGATTTAGGTGTGCAAAGCTGGTTATAACTTAACCCAAAAGGGTTACAGCTGTAATTTCAGCCAATGTTGGATGTAATGTGTCCAGGCTGCATATACAGACAGGCCTCTTTACTTTTCTTTTTTTAATCGAAGGCAGGCCATAGACGGTGTGAATTTCTTTCCTGCAGCCGCGTGTTGTAGGAAAGAAAGTCACACAATTCCCCTGTCAGCACACACATCGCTTCCAGCGGGAATTCCTCCTGTCGAGACCCTGTCTTCTTCCCAGCGGGGGGGGGGGGGGGGGT
>BLSH010345918.1:6504-54285 GCA_018402905.1 Glandirana rugosa | reverse complement strand
AAACCGTAAAAGAAAATGAAAGTTACTATTACTATTTGTCCTGTTTATCTCTCCCACTTAGAGGAATTGAGGAACGGCTGGCGGCTAGCCGTTAACTGCCGCTGTTCCACCGAGCACTCGCGTTTAGCGGCAATATACTGCCGCCGGCGCGAGTGCTCGGATCACTCGTGCGCGCGCGAGTGACACAACCCCCTCCCGGTCCCTCGCCCACGCCGCCGAAGCTAACGGCGGCCGATGGGCGCTACCGGGGGGGGGGCTCGCCTCCTTGCCTCAAGGCACATACATTTGTGCCTGGAGGCGAGACACACTTCCCCCTTCCCGACACGACTGCCCTGGCTGGGGAAGGGAAGTGGTCACAGCCTTCGTATACAGGAAGGCTGTGATCACAGCCCTTCCCCCTTCACACAGAGCGGAGGTCCGTGTTTACATACACGGAACTCCGTTCCTCCGCTCGGGGGGGGGGCCATCGCGGGTAGCCGGCGGCAATCGAAGCCGCCGCACCCGCTCCCTGGCCCTCCCCCAACACAGTGAGCGCGCGCGTGCTCACTAGGCTCGTGAGCGCGGCCGCCGTCATATAACGGCGATTTGCGCTCACGAGCCACCTTGTCGCCGTCAATTGCCGATCGGCGGTCGGCAAGGAGTTAAGGAGATTCACCCTCTCTATTTGTCCTGTTTATCATTATCATTGAAAGTAAAAGAAAATGCCAAATTCTGGGTTGTCCTCATGAAAACAATAGAGGGGAAATGTATCCAATGGGGACACTAGTTCTGGTGACCTGGGGGTCCCCAAAGAGTTCCCTTAATTTGCAGGGATTTCCTGTCACTTCCTGTTTGGCTATGAGACAGGAAGTTAAGGGAAATCTCTGCAATGGGGCACAGTTGGCGAAAAAAAAAAACTATTTGATACGGGTTATAGCCCTCCCTTGCTCTAACAAAAATGGAAAAAAAAAAGTTTTGCCTATAGTTCTACTTTTTTTCCAAAGATGGGCATTGCTTGTTACTGATCAGGCTTCCCAAATATGGGCATAGTCTTATTGGGTGATAACATCATGATTTTTCCCGGCCCCCTGTTTGCATTTAACTTTTTGCTGCAGAATTGCCTAATGGCTGAATGGGGCCGGGAGTGGAGATCAGCGTGGGAAGCGGTCATAATAATGACCGCTTCCCAGCACAGACATGCCCCCCACTAAACCCTGTCATATCTCCATATTAAAGGATTTATAAGGGCAAAAGGTTTTTTTTTTTGTTTTTTTTTATCTTAATGCATTCTATGCATTAAGATAAAAAACCTGTGTGTAGCAGCCTCCCCAGCACCCCCTAATATTTATCTGAGCCCCACCTCTGTCCAACGAGGTCCACGATTCCCTTGGCCTTTCCGAGACTCTCCTTCTGATTGGCTGAGACATAGCAGCGGCACCATTGGCTCCCGAGGTGGTCAATCAAAGTCAGTTAGGCAATCAAAGGAGAGAGGGGATGTGGCCGAATGGCAGCTCCGTGCCTGAATGGACACATGGAGCTGTAGCTCTGCTCAGGTGCCCCCATAGCAAGCTGCTTGCTATGGGGGCAGTCGACAGGAGGGAGGGGCCAAGAGCAGTGAAGAAGGATCCAAAAAGACAAGGATCTGGGCTGCTTTGTGGAAAACCACTGCACAGAGGAGGGAAGTATAACATGTTTTTTGTGACTTTACAATCACTTTAGCAGGGGCAAATTGAGCAATACTTTTTTGTTTTTGTTTTTTGCCTTCCTCTGCGGATATGATATTGTGTATATGGAGGTTTTCTGTTTGTTTTTTGCTAATGGCTGCACTAAATGGATTTGTGTTTTTTTTTTTTTTTTTTTTTTTTTTTTACTTGTTCGCTATTTTAATGAAAAAATAGAAATAACATCATTGTCAGGGTTGGTACAAACGCAAGACAAAGTGGCATTTGCACCATCTCCAAGCACAGCAAGTATTATAGCATAAAGAAAAACAGTATAGATACATAGTAATAACACAGGGAGTAGACCATGGGTGGTCAACCTGTGGCCCTCCAGCTGTTGCAGAACTAAAAGTCCCATGAGGCATTGCAAGGCTGACAGTTACACGCATGACTCCTAAAGGCAGAGGCATGATGGGACTTGCAGTTCCCCAACAGCTGGAGGGGCACAGGTTGCGCACCAATGGTATAGACTGTTAACCAATAATTAAATGGAAGAAGAGGGTAGGTTTGAAAAAGATCGGGCCATCATCCCTGAATATAGACAAGCATGAAAAGAGGAGAAACCCCCCCCAGAATGGGATTATGTGGGCCCAAAATATACGTGTAACAATAATAAACATCAGAAATAGTATAAAAGCAGAATTGCAATTTTTTATTCAAAGTAAATAAAAATACAGTGGATGGCTGATCACCTCAGAGTGACATATATTGATACATGATATTCTACACCAGGGGTCTCAAACTGGCAGCCCTCCAGCTGTTGAGAGAGTCCCATCATGCCTCTGCCTGTGGAAGTCCTATTGTAACTGTCACCCTTGCAATGCCTCATGGGACTTGTAGTTTTGCAACAGCTGTAGGGCTGTTTGTTTGTTTGAGACCCCTGTCCTACACGTATCATGGTGGATGAGCTTTGACTTCTCAGCACAGCAATGCATAGAAAAAGCCGATGCGTTTCAGAATATACATTCTTTCTTCAGGGGTTTAGAACAGCAGTTTATGTATCGCTTATTTCCTTGAAAGGTGAGCAACAAGTACAAAGGGAAATAGGTTAAAAACAAACAGTGACATCCATCATAGCAGGAGGCGGACAACACATCCCATATGCCCACACGGGGGGTTCAGAGCAAGGATGGCTAGGGGTCACGTCTGAATGGCCTAGAGCGGCCTACCTCCTAGGAGTGCCCAGGATGTATGTATGTAGCTCAGAACTGGTCTTAAGTACAGCCAGTTTCCTGATCTGGTGAAAATTATTTGACAGGTTCTTAAAGTGGCGGTATTTAGAACTACCTTAGTGTGGCACATGTGTCCGTAATGTTACCGAAACTGGTGGCACGAATGCCTCCCTGAATGAAAAGTGTTTTACTGAATTTCCTAGATTGGCTTTTCTGCAGTTATAATCTGTCGTTAGCCTTTATTAAAAGACTTAATTCTGATTTAATGCATCCTTATTATTTTTTTTTTTTTTTTTTAACAAGCATTCCTAAGGCTCCATGCACGCTGGCTTAAAAATCGCTGCTTCTACAGGAGTTTTGCATTTTGCCTTTAGAAGCGGCCCAATGCTCTCCTGTGTCCATGCACATTAGGACGTTAGAGGCAGAAAAAACCCTTCTGGATTGTGTTTTTCAGAGGAGTTTTCTGGCAGAAAAAACATTCTATATGAGCATTTTTTTCTGCCAAACGAACTGATGTTTTTTACGCTCAGTCTGCATGGACCCTAAATATCTATGGAAGCAAGTTTATCATTTTGTTTTATACAACATCATCACATCAATATGATGAGTTTCCGTCACCACTTCAGAAGCACTGAAGGTATTTTAGTCCTTATTGCCAGATGTCATTTCTCTACTATTCTAGGCTGTAAGAGGACACTTGTACGGAATTTCACAATTGCATTCCTTCCTAGGGTCATTTAATGAGACCCATCCAATGCTGAATGTTTTACTTTCTCATGAACATATTACAAACAGACGTGATATACAGCTGATTTATACTGAGCTGTGTTTAGACACATATTCCAAAACAACCATTCTTAAAATGTTATAAAGGCCACAAAAACTAAACTATTATATTTAAATTTACAGATGTATAAACAATTTTATGTGCAAAGATTAAATTAGAGATGTAACAGACCTATAACCTTATTGGATGTTTTCCTATTGTGCAGCTTGAAAATGACAGTTGTAGCTAGATAACAAATATTAATAGACAGTTGGTTAAATTTAATCGTAAATGTCACCCCATGTTATGACTTTTCCTCCCTCCCCTAGTTAACAAATTGAAGAAATGCACTTTCATTTTGAAAGAGGGTAGTTAAGAAGGGGCAATTCTCAGAAAAACTGTTTCATCAGCATAGAAGGAACTGATTGTTTCTAATTTTTACACCCTAAGGCGGTATTCACACCTGGGCGTAGCGTATTCAGGCAGAAATGCACACGTTTTATTACTGCGATTTTGTACAGGTCACAAGGTCACCAATGTAAAAAGTTGAAAAACGCTCAAATCAAGCTACAAAAATACCTCCAGAACTTTTCTGAGCTGCAGGCGTTTGGCTTCAGGCTTTCTTGAGTGAAGATGTGAACGGACTCCATAGAGAATCATTGATTTTTTTTTCCCCTCAAGCGTTTTGTAGCTTCAGGCTTCAAGCTACAAAACGCTCAGGTGTGAATGGGGCCTTATTCTCCATATTTTGGCTTCAGTTGACTTGTATCTTTTATGTGTACAGTGTGGTTATTGTATTTGGCAATATGGGCAAGGAGTTGAAGTCATGTGGAACTCTCTTTTGGGTGCCCTCCACGTGGAATTACTCATTAATGTTTTTTCCTCAGGCACTTGATGTAATTATGCTTCAGGTACCTGACTGGTTCTTGGATTGCCTTATGACCAACATTTTTGACTTTTCTTTTCTGTGTTCAGTCCACTGGCAATGGGGGCTGTAGATCTAGTTTTGCTCAGACAACTGAATAGACGAAGATGAGAGACAACTGTGTACATGCCTTAACTTTTCCTCCTCCCATGCCTTGTTCAAAACCTTGTCATAATAGAGGATGTGCAAACCAGACCCAGTGTAAATACGGAGGGGCAGTGCCTAACACAAATGGGCTGGTCTCATTTGGGGGGGAGGGGCATCATGGCGATTATTGAGAGCTGCTGCATAAAGGGTCAAACTCGCACTACCTTGTGTGTGGGCCTGGAGAAGTCATATAATTTGATTGTTTGATGCAGATATGATATTTGTTATACAGTTTTGTGATTTAGTAAAAATAGCTGTTCTTGAGTATAAATTACAGAGCAACTCTGTTGTTCCTAGGGGTCGGAGTGTTGGGTGTGGTTTGGCTACTTTCAAGAATGATTTGCACATGTTGACAATTTGCTCAGCATAAAATAATTGAGAACACATGCGAGGAATGCAAACATTCTGTTATGCTTGTATCATGCATGCAAATTCCCTCATTATCTCACTGTGACCATGCTCTTTTGTGGACTTTTGTTTAATTTAGGAATGGCTGTAAAAAAAACAAGTTTTACATGCTCTGTTTCTGGATATTTTTCCTGGTTTCTTCTTCCCAATTTTAGTAAATTAAACTGTCAGTTTAGGATTTATGTAATCTATAAAGTAGTACAAATAAATCAGGACAAGAGAAGCACACATTTATAAAAAAAAAAAAGAAAAAAAGAAAATTGACATTTGGAAGATATTGAGTTATGTCTAAGCTGACAGAATCAGCCATCAAAATCTATCAGGTCCTAGCAGGAATTTCCACCTAGTCCATCTGCAGTAACAAAAAGCCAGATGGGGGTTTTTACATGAGCTGGACGAATCCCAGAACCCAGATAGCCAGTGTGTCCAAAGCAGCAGTAATGCGTGTTGTTTAGCTGACAGTCGCGTATTGACCACAAAGGACATGGCCGCTATCTGACCATATTGCCACCCTATCTACTGTCCATATAGATTTCTTTAGATCAGATTTACAAGAATTATAATGGCTGTAGTGTGCATTAACAGTACAGATGTTTTACAGAAATACAATGTTGGCACCCAGGTTCTTCTATAATCATGAACTGTTGCATCATGTGACCATGAGGTTGCCTGAAAGTGACTCTAGTCTTGGCTTATCACTGGATAAGAACAATGATCAAACAAAGTGTTCCTGACAATTTGTTTCTTCCCTCAACAAGCTCAGCTAGTGATGTCTGCTGGGGCCCCATAGATAATAAGTCTCTTGATGTAGCCTAGCATCTGTCCATTATCAAATAACATATTTTTTGTTCTAAAGTGATGTCTGCTGGGGGCTGCTTACCACTGTACAGCACAATATCAGCAAATGAAAATGAAGGTTGGCCTTAGACTTTCCGCTGAGATGTATTCTGACAGCGGGGACTCTCCGCTGAGATGTATTCTGACAGCGGGGACTCTCCGCTGAGATGTATTCTAGCAACGGCGACTCTCCGCTCAGATGTATTCTGACAGCGACGACTCTCCGCTCAGATGTATTCTGACAGCGGCGACTCTCCGCTCAGATGTATTCTGACAGCGGCGACTCTCTGCTAAGACATTGTATGCTGATAGTGGGGACTCTCTGCTAAGACATTGTATGCCGACAGTGGGGACTTTCCGCTGAGACATTGTATGCCGACAGTGGGGACTTTCCGCTGAGACGTATGCCGATAGTGGGGACTCTCTGCTAAGACATTGTATGCCGACAGTGGGGACTTTCCACTGAGACATTGTATGCCGACAGTGGGGACTCTCTGCTGTCAGAATACCCTGATCAGTGGCTTCAGCCTATTGGCTGCCATTTCTGATGAAGAGACCTTTTCCAACAAGACCATTCAACAGAAGTTGATTATTACATAGATTTCTGTTGAACAAGAGCAGCCACAAGTATATGAAAATTTAGCTGTTTCCTTCTGAACAAGCCAAATTTCAATCCATCTATGGCCAACTTAAAGCTTTCTAATCGGCCCATATATAGATCACTGAAATTTGCACATTTTTCCCAGGCTTGTTGCATGCACTAAATTAGTTTGGGGAAAAAACAGTAGCAATGGGTCATGCCTTTTTTTGGATCAATAGATAAAGAAATATGTAAGAAACCACTATAGATGTCCACTTTACCGCATGTCAGTGGAGTAAAAACTGCTGCCACCAGCTAAGAGTGTTATCTGTACAGAAACCTCTGCAGAGTATGAGCATTCCAATACAGTTGTATTCTGGTTCCATAAGCTTCTATTATACATTTCCTGGCACTTGCTGGATGCCACTGTCTTCTGACAGCTGACTCTCTCATTTTACTGGCAGCAAAGGTCTGCAGTGCACACTACCATCTTGCCATCTGTCACATTTACACCCAAGCATTCCATAATCCCCTTCAGATTATGGCTTATGTTTTTGTGTTATTTATGATTGTAAATAAGGCCCAATTTTGCATGACTGTGTCTATTTTACTAAGGGCTATTGTGTTCATTATGCACTTTGGCAGATCTGGTGGTATAACATGCAAACCAATTCCCCTGCCGCCAATACTCCAGATTGCTGGGCTTTCCCACCGTTTTGTTGAAGCTCTTAGAAATACCCCATACTTTCAGGTATAGATGGGCATGTGGCCTACTGCTCTTACTCCAGGAATGAATTGTTTGGGCCTGAGTGGCTAATCGCCAAGCCCTAACACTGTGAGGAGGGGAGATGATCATTAAAGTTTTACTAAACGCAGCAATACAAAAACAATTCATCCACCCCCACAGTGCACACAGCTTATTTTTATATCAAAATACTGCTGCTATATACCTTTTTTTTTTTTTTTTTTTTTTTTCATCTGTATATTGCATTCAGGTGATAAACTGCAAGGACCCAGGGCTTCCCCAGTGTTCATGTAGGAGGGGATTTATTTCTCCTCTGATGAAACTTCCTTTGCATCAGTGACCCTTCACCCATAATCCGGCCAGAGCTGAATGGTGCTTTTCCAATGACATTTCAGTTCACAAATAATCACTGCCTCTAGAAATCCACTGAAGTATGTGTCCATGTGCTTTTATAGGAGGCTGATCTTCCATGAATCAACATGTGATATCCCACCCACTGTGTTCTTTTTTTAGTTACTGGGCATGAAGGAGGAGGGAGGGACTGGGCTGTCATTTTGATGCTGTATACACGCCCACATGTGTGATGTAAATACCATGTGACCTGAAAAACTCAACTGAAACAGGAAATCTCCAACATAGCATAAGAGACCGAACAGAGCATGTACAAACTTGCCACCCTGCCTGCGTGTAGTATGGCATTAAACAGATAGACAGTGCAAGAAGGAAGTATCTGGCCATACAAGATCAAAGAGCCTTTTTACACAATGCAGAAGTTGTTATAGCCCTTTCCTACTCCATCCAAAGCTAAAAATATATAGTTCAAGCTATACATACAATTTAGTTATAACAGGGATGTACAGGGACTCATAACATTTTACATTTGTTGGCATTCAAGACTTTGTCTCATAAACCAGGCTTTTCATGCTATATTAAAAGTCAGTTCTCTGAGTCAGACCCATAGCATGTATGCATGCAGCAATTAAGTTGTGGCAAAGTGTATATATAGTATCTCGGAATGAACTTCATGCAAATAACAAGGTCAGCAATGGCTTTCATTAAAGGTTTCCTTTTGAAGCTCTGGTATAAGCAAATAATATAAAGTACAAGCGTTGTGTGTTTTTCTGCAGTCTTGGTATGCTTTGTGTTTCTTCTAGATCTGTGCAGTAATCCAGTGTTTAAATGTTACTTCTGTGCAGGAGCTTTCTTTACTAAAGGCCAGTCACTGTTGCTTTCACTCCTAGGGCAGGGTGACCGGTCCCCCCCATACAGCTTGTAGTGAGTGGAGCTTCTGGGCCCCTCCCACAGCTCTGCTGTTTACGCAAGCTATGTACAGCAAAGTGATGTCACTGCTACTTTTACTAGGAAATATCTGGGTTTGCCAAGGCATTTGGTGCACACAAAGTTGACTTTTATATCCTTTGTGGCTACTGAGGAGTCTATTTAAATAAATAAGTCTTTGTGCCTGGAGTTCATCTTTGAGTGCTTTCAGAAATGAAAACGTATGGTAAAGTGTCTTTACCATCTTACGAAAAAATTACATTAAACTTTTAGAATTCTTCTCCTTTACATAAGTGTCTGTCATGTACGTGACAACATTTTGGCTTGATGAAAACAACTTGCGCTCTGTTTGTTAAATTGATGCGTGTGTGTTTTTAATCTTGTATGAATCTCATGGGAACAGTCATCTGGAGACTTCTCTTACGGATAAACGCATAGTTCATCCTCCAAGTGCTTTCCCTGTAGCAGAGAGTCTACATTTTTTTATCAAGGCAGCCGGAGAACAGCAATGCAAGTGCCGTATTTGTATCTGTGTATTCGTTGCTTTTTCTTCTTAACAAGCAACACAAAAGCAATCCAATTAAGAGTACGAATTTTGCTTTTTATTTGTTATACGGCTGCTTCTCTCTCAAGATTCTGGTTTCCATTAGAGAGGGCTGAACCAGGGTGGGGTCAGGAGATTATTTTACAGTGCTGGCATAAATATAGTAAACTGGCCTTGCAATATTTTCTTTTAGAAAATGATGGAATGCTTGCAAGTCAGATTTTGTGCTTTTTGTTCCAAGTTGTTTTGTTCCATATCAACTAATCCAACCCTCTTTTTCAGACAAGGACCTTTGTCATCAATACGAGCTGTAATTAAGAGAAGTAAGTACTTTTCTTCCTGCTTTATTGCATTGCATCTATCTTTTTTAGCCAAAAACTATTTATCTGTGTTT
Source organism: Glandirana rugosa (assembly GCA_018402905.1). NCBI lineage: Eukaryota > Metazoa > Chordata > Amphibia > Anura > Ranidae > Glandirana > Glandirana rugosa. The sequence goes on along the minus strand of BLSH010345918.1, from coordinate 44,789 downwards.
TTAGAGTGTATTTTGGATGACATGACCCTACAGGCTAAGTTCGCCTTTAGAACATGCTACACCCATATTAAGGGTGTAATATGTCCCAGATTCTGCTCCCCTCTCCCCTTGACCCCATTCCCCCTATGACAGCGGGCGGGGATCCTCTTCCCTGCAGCCGCTTTCACATAGGCCTCATACACACGGACGTTTCTAAAAAAATAAACAAAACGTCGGGCCCAACGTCAAGGAAAAAAAGTCGGCGTTATGCATCGGCGTTTTTGAGCGTTAGTGAGCGTCGGCGTCAATAGGCGTTTTTTAAAAAAATCATCCTTCTGCTGTTTTTCAACCTAAAAACGTCGGTGTCAAAAAACGCCGGTATAATATTAGGTGGCGTTTGTTGGCATATTGTGGCGTCGACGTCAAAAAAATGCCAAAACGTTACAGCCTCAGAACACGATGGCTGTGGGTTCTAGTTTCAGCTCACGAACGCCGACGTCATCTACAGCTCAAAAACGCCAACGTTTTTATGGGGCCATTGAGTAACATGGAGAGCTGCAGAAAACGCCGGCGTCAAAAACCGTCCGTGTGTATGAGGCCTTAAATTCAATGCGGCTGCATGGGGCACTGCCTGTACAGCTGCATCTTTCAGTCACGGGCATCTGTAAATGAATAAACTACAATTTACCATCTTCCACCACAGCAGGCAGCTTCTAGTTCTCAATGAACTATAAGCATGTTGATCTCTCTCTCCAGTTTTCTACCTGAAAGCCCATATAGTGGTACCAGCAAAAAGCTGGCTGAAGAGTGTGCAGGAGCCTGACATTGCACCCATGATACAGGTGCAATGCTTTGCAGGATCCTGCAGAAAGAATAATAAATGCACATTTTTTTCCTGCAAAAATATGTGCATTAATTATTTTTTCCTAAGAGGTCCTTTTAAGTGCTTAAGCCATGCCGAGATTTTATCTTTGGATGTTGGTTGCCATAGTAATAGACCCAAAGACTGTTTGTTTTTGCCCCTTCTTTTAAAAACGTCATACTTAATAAAGCAACTCTGATCATTCTGGGAAAAAAAATGAAATTAAGTGCCTGCAAAAGAACAGACTCGCCTCCCAACCTGCTGAAATTGAGCTTCTGCTGTCAGAGACCTCTTCTCCCTAAGGCCAAATGCACACACATCCCCTATGTTACCATAGGAAAGAGTAATGACATAGGGGTCTTGTGGAAGGAACCACAGTGCACAGCAGGAAACCAGGCATCCAACATACCTGGAAGTATGTTGAGTGCTGAAGATTGTAAAGCCGTGGTAGAGAGCATGGGCAGAGGAACAGATGTTAAACAGACACTTGATCTTTTGTAGAAGTGGATCATTTTAACCACTTCAGCTCTGCAAGGTTTTACCCCCTTAATGACCAGGCCATTTTTTGTGATACGGCACTGCGTTACTTTAACTGACAATTGCGCGGTCATGTGATGATGTACCCAAATAAAATTAAGGTCCTTTTTTTTTCCACAAATCAAGCTTTCTTTTGGTGGTATTTGATCACCTCTGCGGTTTTTGTTTTTTTTTGCTATAAACAAGAAAAAAAGACCGACACTTTTTTTTGGGGGGGGGGGGGATATTTTTTTTACTTTCTGCTATAAAACATACCCAATAAAAACCATGTAAAAAACTTTTGACACATTTTGGGGACCAGTGACATTCATACAGTGATCAGTGCTAAAATATATGCACGGTCACTGTACTAATGACACTGGCAGGGAAGGGGTTAACAGGGGTGATCAAAGGGTTAAATGTGTTCCTAGGGAGTGATTACTAAAGCTGGCCAAACAAGGCCTACACAATTTTCTTGTTCAATTTCCTTTAGATTTACCTTCAACTATGTAGTACAAGGGCCTGCCTGATTGCATACAAAATTAAAAGTGTGTTTGTTTGCCGTCATATTATAAGGTTTTGGTAAATCTAAAGGAAAGTTGAAGAAAATTGTATAATGTATGGCCAGCTTATCTGTGTGGTGAGAGTTTTCACTTTGGAAAGGCAGAGATTTATTTTCCTGCTTAGCAGGAAGACAGGATCATGGCCTTCCCTTTTGTCTCAGAACGGCGATCTACCTTGTTTACATAATCAGATGGCCATTCTGCCTGTCTCCCAAAGAATCGGCAGGTCCTGGCGGACATCGCGCTTGCCAGATCCACCGATTGGCTTCCACTGTGTCCAATCACAGCGGGCCGCCGATGGAGCACAAAATCACGTACAAGTACGTGATTCTGCCCAGAGCGCCTGACCTGCTGCAGTAAATATGCATGGGCCGGTTGGAATTTGGTTAAAGAGATACTAAACTCCATAGGCTATGCCTCAAAAAAAAAAAAAAAAAAAGGGGGGGGGGGGAAGACTTTCCTGTTGTCTCTATGTTGTCTTGTTCTGCACTTTAGGCTTACTATGGTGCAGCGGTTGTTGGCTGTCTCCCCTCTGCACTGAATCTGCCGCAGGGAGCCAGTCATGTGAACAGACCAGAGCGGTTTCAGAATAGGTAAGTATACACTTATTTTCTTTTACAAGGTAGATAGAATAGTTTTAGAATGGGGGTGGGAGTAGATTTAGCCTTAGTTAGAATTTGACTGGAATTAAACTATAACCCCTCCAGATCCGCGCTATTGCCAATGTACTGCTCTAGCGCGGATCTGAATTTCCGGGACGACGTCCATGGACGTCATCCCCTGTGCATGCTCCCGGCGTGCGCTCACAGGCGGCGGCACGCTCGGCCGCCGCACGCTGCGTGGGCGTGCCCTCGGGTCGGGCAGACTCGATTTCTGCTCGTGGCCCGCAATCGCCTGTCAGAGCTGCAAAACGGGGAACTGCCGATGTAAACACAGCGGAACTCCGTTCTGTGAAGGGGGAAATAACAGATCTACTGATCTCTGTGATCGTGATCAGTGAGATCTGTTATGTCCCCTCACAGTTAGAACACATACAGGGAACACAGTTAACCCCTTCACTGCCCCCTAAGTGTTAACCGCTTCACTGCCAATGACATTTATACAGTAAGCAGTGGCTATTTAAATTTCTGATCGCTGTATAAATGTCATTGGTCCCAAAAAAATGTCCGACATGTCTGCCCCAATATCATAGTCCCGATAAAAATTGCCGGACGTCACCATTACTAGTAAATAAAAATGCCATAAATCAATCCCCATAGTTTGTGGACGCGATAACTTGCGCAAACCAATCAATATACGCCGATTTGCGGTTTCTTTTTTTTTTAACCAAAAATATGTAGAAGAATATATATCGGCCTAAACTGAGGAATACGTTTTTTATATATACATATATTTTTTTTTTTTTTGGATTTGTATTATAGCAAAAAGTAAAAAATATTGTTCTTTTTTTCAAAATTGTCGCTCTGTTTGTTTATAGCACAAAAAATAAAAACCGCAGAGGCGATCAAATACCACCAAAAGAAAGCTCTATTTCTGGGAAAAAAAAGATAAAAAATGTTTTGTTTGGGTACAACGTCGCACGACCGCGCAATTGTCATTCAAAATGCGACAGCGCTGAAAGCCGAAAATTGGTCTGGGCGGGGGTTAAGTGTCCAGTAAGCAAGTGGTTAAAGGGTTAAGAATATAAGTGCGTAAATGTCCAATAAATAAAACACTTTGCTATGACTACAGCAACTCACTGAAGCAGGGTCTTAGGTAAATCCCGCTAGTACACATATATAACAAAAAATGAGAGGGAGAGTGCCACCATCTAAGTGTATATTTATTAAGATGAATGATAAAAAAAAATACATGACATGCACTCACTGTGGTAAAAATGTCAATCTGCATATCAAACAGCCTGGATGTAGCAGGTCTTCCAAAGATAAATGATCATCCGTCGAGGATGGAAGAGGGAGCCTGAAAAGTACAGCTGCGTATGTATGAGAAGCGGCCAGTGATTGCAGATTGAAGCAGGAAAGTGGGTAGGTAGATGCACTGCAGCCGGTTGGAATCCTTTGGCACTCTGCCTTGTCTTTGCTCCACTCATTTCATGCGTTTATCATTTATCTCAATAAATCTGCACTTAAGATGGTGGTGCCCTCTCATTTTCTTAGCTTTAGAACCTGTGGAAAGTTTTTATTGCGGTTTGGGTCTCCACTTTGGGGATCCTCCATAACTTTACAGTGTTGTTACCAAGAGACAAGAAGTCAGGGGAAACTCTCCAATAATAGCTCTATAACCTTAGGTATGCACTATCCAGAACTAAAAAAATGGTCTGCCCTTTATTAGAGACTCCCATTTATTTTTTAACTTTTTATAATATACATAATGTAGCAAGGACAGGAAAACCGCAATATGGTGGCAGTGGGAAAGGTTAAGCTTGTTATTGAAATGTTGCATCAGGATTTGGTAATTGCAACAATTAGGCCTCTTGCACGCAGAAGTAGCAATTTACTGATGTTTAAATGTAGGACTTTGCTGCGAGAGGCTGGAAGAAAGATCCTGAGTAAAAAATGTTGGGTAAAGATCTCGCCTATACCTGGTCTGAAGATATTACTGCATTACGGATCTTTGTGCAGCTTGTACATTGTCCCATAGATAACAAAGCACCTGTGTTTGGATCTGCGTAAAAAAAAATACAAGGCTACAAATGCCTACATGCAAGAGGCCAACATGATTTTATTAAGGCTCTGTTTACACCAGAAGCGACCCGACCTTGCGGGCTACTCGAGTCGCTCCACTCGAGGCGACTTCAGCGCGGCTTGCATACGACTTCTATTATAGAAGTCCATGCAAGTCGCCTCAAATGTAGTACAGGAACCTTTTTTCTAAGTCGGAGCGACTTGAGTCGCTCCTATTAGAACCGTTCCATTGTGCTGCATGGAGGTGACTTGTCAGGCGACTCAAGTTGCCTGACAAGTCGCCTATGTGTGAACCGGCACTAAGACACAAACCCAGAACAACCAATCAGATTTTACTGCTCTATATCTGGTAATCACCTTAGCCCATCAGATACCACTGTAACTGAAATATCTCTTTTGGATTGACATTTTTGATGTCTATTTTTGATATTTTATTTTCTTAAAGGAAAGAACTTAAGATTAAAAAAAAAATACTGTACATCCCCCCTCACCCCTTAGAAATCATCTACGCTGTACTGCCTTCAATCACATCAATGGAAAGCTTGTCTCTCGGCCTGTTAAGCTGTGGACCAATGTTTCTCAATCGTTTTTCAGTCAAGGTACCCTTTAAAAAGTATGGACAGTCTCGAGGCACCATCCAAACTTTGACAGTCTTGAGGTGCCCCATTCTAAAATGTAAAAACTATTCAGATAGTTTTACATAATGCAGCAACAGCCACACAAGTAGGACACCCAACATTAATAGTTTTACATAATGCAGCAACATCCACACAAGTAGGACACCCAACATTAGAGGTGATTTATTCTTCCAAAGCAAATACACTTTTGCAAACTGGTACTGACTAGTATTCCAATGTTTCTCTTCTGCCTCAATTTTTCTCCATCACTCAGCTAATGTGACCCCAACACTGATGGAGAGGGGTAGGTGAGGGGGATACAAGGATGCCATGCAGGTAATTGACATCCTTCATATCAAATGATGATGCCATTGGTCGTTAGTATGCCAGCAGCTAGAAGGTTATAATGGTGCACAGTGAAAACTTGTGGCTTTGTGTAACTAAAAGACATGCGTCATCCCCATGCTGGCTTTTATACAATTTTTGGGCAATTTTTAGACATTTTGCCAAGGCACCCCTGAAGAAACCACAAGGCACACCAGTTGAAAAAGGCTGCTGTGGACTGTACCATTGCAGGTGAGTATATGGTATGATCAGACCCCTGAGGGAGGGTAGAAAAGGCTAAGTGCATTTTATCTTTTACTTCTTCAGGGGCTAATACACTTAGAACTTGTCTGAACTACCAAAGAAGCTTCTGTCTGACTAGATTAACAGGGAGGATTTTATTAAGGCGCAATGACTAAGCACCCTTAAAGTCTCATCATAGCTTTAGCCTCATGTCTGTAGTTTTGTTAGGATCATCTAACAGAGTATACTAATTTTCCAATGACAAAACCTTTGACTACACCCTCTTTGTGCACGGCCCCTGAAATTTCTATATACATACACTGCATGGGAGGAAGCTTGAATTCCCATGTGGTTTCACTTTTATGGAATGTTGCATCAGCGTCTGTATGCTTTGGTAATTGCAATACTGAGTAATAATGAGTTTATCAAATGATGCTATGCACTAACAATCAGTAAGATTTCTCATTTGACCAAATAAGACTGAAATCTCAATGAGTGCTGTAGGTTACTGCAGTCTCTAGTCACATCACCTTGGCTTTTATATTAAAACTGGGGGTTGTGTTTTCATGTAGTTCACTCCCATCAGAAAATCGCTTCTATGATTGTCAATCTTTTGTAAAGCTAGCCACACACTGCTCATCTGGCAATGCAATACTAAGGTTATCTATTTCCAGTAATGTTGCCCCATACATCCTGTTTTGATCTTAAGCCTTAAAATCACTCATTTTTAAAGCATCAGTATCGCTTTGTGTGGTAGGTTTGTGGTAATTGCTGTAATCGTTTTTACAGCTAACGTTATATTGCATTCCATTATTTGCTGCTGTATTTGCTATTTCCCCATCTTATTACAAGCTATATAAGGAATAGGTGTTCACATAATGCAGTGACCTATAACAACTGTTGATAATTGGTTCACGCAAAGCATTTGTGCATTTTACTTTATAAGAAAAGACTATACATAAGGTAGAAGAAAATTGTTTCCTCCTAGCTGGGTACACATGGTCTGAATATTGGCCACATTTAGCAGGAACCAGTTGACATTCGGACCATGTGTATAGTTGTCCTTCCGACAGAAACCAATCTAAGGACCTACTTTTGTAGAAGGGGCATGCTGGAAATATGCATCCGATCACCCATGGGCTGCGAGCGCTGATTATTGTGTTCGGTGGGGGGTGCCTGTCAGAACACACGGGCACAGCGGGAGAAATCCCCTCCACGAACATTGCTTAGAGTGATCTCTCCAGTTTTTTTGGGCTCAGCCCACTGGGTTGAATGAATAAAAAATGAATGTGTGTACCAGGCTTAAGCTTGCAAATATTGTTATATACCTCCTAAGCTTTGTCATTGTTGTTATTATATTATGATGTATTTATTACATGTGAATAAGATACTTTACAGGTACACCAGACTTGATTTTATTTTCCAGTATATTTCAATAGGAAAAGCTGTATGCATGTAATATATTACATTTATTGTTTTATTTTACAGCTTCCAGAACTACTGCACAGAGTGAACAGCAAAGAGATAGAAGGTAATACCGTCAATCATGTCTTCTATTTACACTCTGTGGCCAAATTATAATGTACAACTGACCATAAACACAATGCTAAACAGTGAATCATGTGTATGCAGTTCAATAAATAAAGCCTGTAGACCTGGTCAAGAATTTCTGTTGTTATTTGGCCAAATATAAGAATGTGGAACATGTGTGATCTAAATGACTTTACGTGATCATTACTGCCAGACATGGCAGTTGCAGCATCTCAGACACAGTTCACCTCCTGGGACTGTCATATTCTCTAGAATTTACAGATAATGATGTGAAAAACATCCAGTGAGCTGCAGGGTTTTGTGGGGTGAAAACACCTCATTAATGAAGTCAGAAGAGCATGGACAGATTTGTTCAAGCTGGTAGGAAACCCACAAATGCTGAATTAACTCCTCTGTACAGTGGTGTGCATAAGGGCATGTGTTAGCATTCATCTTCTCACACATTAAAGAGGATGAACTATAGCATCAGAAAATTGTGGCAGATTGCACTTCTGTCAACTAAGCATAGAAAATTCAACTCCGCATCACAGAACTGAAGAACATATGCAGCGCCTTGTTGAAGCCATGAAATGAACAATTGAGGAAGTTCTGAAGGTGGGGGAGATGTTTGTCCTACCCGGTAGATAGGTGTATCTAACAAAAATGACCATAAAACAACTATGCATAGCTTACTTGGATCGTACTGAAAATATTGTATTATATGTTTACAGTGGCGAAAATAATTTGATCCCCTGCAGATTTTTTACGTTTGCCCACTTACGAAGAAATGAAGGGTCTATAATTGTTATAATAGGTGTATGGTTTAAATGATAGCGACAGAATGTCAACCAAAAAGCCAGAAAATACACAATACAAATGTTATAAACTGAGTTGCAGTTCAGTGAGTAGAATAAATATTTGATCCCCATACCAACCAACCATAATTTAGGCTCCCACAGATTGGCTACAGTATGTGCTCATGTGGTACACAGATTAGTCCTGTCAATTTAAAAAGGTGCTTCTAATGACAACTTGTTATGTGTATAAAAGACACCTGTCCACAGAATTTCTTTCTTCCATTCAAACCTCACCATCATGAGCAAGACCAAAGAGCTGTCAAAGGACGTCAGGGACAAGATTGTAGACCTACACAAGGCTGGAATGGGGCTACAAGACCATCGGCAAGAAGCTTGGTGAGAAGGTGACAACTGTTGGAGCGATTATTCGCAAATGGAAGAAATACAAAATAACCATCAATCACCCTTGGTCTGGAGCTCCATGCTAAATTTTGCCTCATGGGGTAAGGATTATCATGAGAAAACTATACAGGAAGAGCTTGTCAATGATCTCCACGCAGTTGGGACCACAGTCACCAAACAAACCATTGGTAACACAATACAACACCATGGATTGAAATCCTGCAGCGCCCGCAAGGTCCCCCTCCTCAAGAAGGCTTATGTACAGGTCCATCTGAAGTTTGCCCATGAACATCTAAATGATTCAGAGAAGAATTGGGAGAAAGTGCTGTGGTCAGATGAGACCAAAATTAAGGCTGTTTGGCATTAACTCGACTAGCCTTGTTTGGAGGAAGAAAAATGCTATCTATGACCCTAAGACCACCATCAATACAGTCAAGCATGGAGGTGGAAACCTTATGCTTTGGGGCTGTTTCTCTGCTAAAGGTACAGGCCGACTTTGCCACATTGAGGGGCCAATGGACGGGGCCATGTATTGTAAAATCTTGGATGAGCGCCTTCTTCCCTCAACCAGAACACTGAAGATGGGTCTCGTGGATGTGTCTTCCAGCATGACAATGACCGAAATCATACCGCCAAAGCAACAAAGGAGTGGCTCAAGAAGAAAAATCCCTCCTGAGATGTGTGTTAACCTGGTAACCAACTACAAGAAACGTCTTACCTCTGTGCTTGCCAACAAGGGTTTTTAAGTTAAGTTTTGCTTGGGGGATCAAATGCTTATTTTACTCACTGAACTGCAACTGTTTTTTTTTTTTTTCTGGATTTTTGGTTGATGTTCTGCCTCTATCATTTAAAATACACCTATGATAAAAATTATAGACCCCTAATTTCTTTGTAAGTGGGCAAACTTACAAAATCTGCAGGGGGTCAAACAATTTTCCCCACTGTATCTTTCATTGTAATCAAAATGAATGTTAGCCATTTTCTGTCAAATTTTTATTTTCTTACTTGTCCTTTGAGGGAAACAATAATTCTTAAACCTTTGGTTTAAACTGCTGTCTACACTTTGGATTTGGACACTGAAAAAAAAATGTAGGCCAGCCCAAGATAACCATTCCTACTACCAGAGTGGCTCCTTTTATGTCCTAGGAGGATAGATGTCTTTTCTTTAAATTTGCTGTTGTAAAGACTAACCTTAAGCCTGGAACACACTGGCTAAATATCAGCCAGTATTGGTCAGTTCAACAGAAACCGGCCAACATTCGGCCCATGTAAATATCAGCCTGTCCGACAAAAGCCAGCCAAATGGGCATGCTGGAAAACCAACATCTGATCAGCGTGGCTGCCAGTGCTGACCAGTGTGTTCTGGTGGGAGTGGGGGTGGGGTGTCCCCTTGTCAGAACACAATAGCTTAGCGGGGAGATCACTGTACTAACATCACATAGTACAGGGAGCTGGTTTGAATGGAAAAAAACTAGTTGTGTGTACCAGGTTTAAGTCCTGCTGTACCCAGTGCTCAGGGACAGGGACATCTCTGAGCTTATGATTCCTGTGATGCTTAAGGCTGGGAAGTCTACTTTCCACATCAGACGTGGAAGGCTTACTAAAATAGTATGAGTCTAGGGGTCACCCAGGAAGCTTCACCCTGGAATGAAGCCTCTCCTTTCGGTAGCTGACTCCCAGTACTAACAATGGTCAGATTTCTGCCCTTTCAATTTTATTTCAGGGACCATTGGCTTTTCACTCTTTCATTAAGACATTTGTACAGGGGGAAAAAGAGCAAGGATGTCCTTGTGAAGACCACAGAGGACCAAGTGGTTAATTAGTGAGGGACAGGCATAAGCGGCAGCAGTTAGAAAAATACAAAAACTTTAACATCATAAATGTGGGGTCAATAAACAGCGTTGCTTCATTAGGCCCATGTGGAGACCAGGGTCCCCTGGGCTGACAAAAATAACACACCTGGGGACACACACAAGGGGGACACAAGACAGTGAGAGACAACGTCCAGACGCACGGAGAGATGGAACGGTAATAACACCACCACAGTGTGGTCGACCGTTAATGAAAAGTGTCCTAGCAAGTACCTGTATTATAGTGGTCGTTGTGGGGTGCTAGATCTGGGTGAAAATCTAATAATGCTCTGATGGGGTCCTGTGGTTGAAATTAGATCATAAGTAACACTATTCCTCATGCGTGATCATTCAGTGAGGGTGGAATAGTGGTAAAATGGACATGGAGCAGTTTATGGAGGTTAGCAGTCTATCCCTGAGTGGTATTATTTAGATGGTCAGCGTGGGTGCAAACCACTGAGGAATGTGTGAAGCATGGTCTCACCAGATGGCAGGGTAAGCCAATCGATGGTGATCCACAGTGATGGTGGAGTAGAACTGGATAGATGTATGACCCAACCGCACTAGGGTAATCTCAAATGAATCCTGTTGTAGTGGTCAAGAGACCGCAGCAGGATAGCAGGTTGATCAGGCCTAGTGGTTAAGGCACACAGTACCAAGCATGGACCGCGTGTTCTCAGCAGAGAGTCATATACATATTCGTGACCAAAAACGGGAGGAATTCCTGTGTCCGTAGTGGGAGAGAGGAATGGTGATCCTAAGTGTACTCCAGAAACTACATTTAAAAGTTCCAGGGACTCGCCGTCATCCGGTTCCTCACATGGAGATATATGTCGGTGATGTCCACCTCTCCCACTGTTCGTAGGTCAAGAGAAAGGGCTCACCCGCAGTAGATGGCTGAGACAGTGTTCAGGGATAGTGTCCTCGAATACCAAAGGTTGGGATCAGACGGCTGCTGTGATCAATCCTCCTGTGTGTGACGCTTGAACAATACCGGCGTTGGAGGCGCCCGGTGCGCTGCAAGCCTCGTTGCTGGTGTCGAGCATTTTGGTCATCGTGATCATCCGTCCTCAATCCGTGGCGTCACGTGACATCAACGCGTTTCGCTATACCTGTAGCGTAGCTTCGTCTGGACATTCTGATAGGGCGGCACACTCACCTCCCTTTGTCGTTCGAATCTTCGGAGTTGCCGCCCTTCAGAGTTAGTTTACATAGGGGAGTGTCCATGTGAAGGTGGTTAGCTTACTTGCCAATGCACATTCCCATGGAAACGTTGTGGACATATTATCCAACGTTTAGAGAAAGGCGGGGACAGCAAGAAGTGAAAGAAAAATATAAAGGAGTGATAAGAGAGAGCAGCATATAAAGTCAGATACACATTGGGGAAGCGGGTAACATAAGGAACATTATATATAGTGTGTAGAGATTAAGCCGTACGTAAATTAATTGGGACGGATCTTTTCAAATCTCAAGTCTCCACATGGGCCTAGTGAAGCAACACTGTTTATTGACCCCACATTTATGATGTATTGTTCTTTTTATATCTAGAAATTAAAGTTTTTGTACATTTCTAACTGCTGCCGCTTATGCCCGTCCCTCACTAATTAACCGCTTGGTCCTCTGTGGTCTTCACAAGGACATCCTTGCTCTTTTTTCATATTGTATTTTGGTTAAAGTTGAGGGGCACCTATTTAGGTGAGTGGCTTAACTAATTATTTTTAGGCTAGCAACAGTATACCTGTCATTTTTGCTGTGTAGTCATTTGTACAGGGGGCTTGCGTGTAGCTCACCTCTCTGTTCCCCAGTGACTCATGGAAATTGAATCTGGTTCTCTCTCTGCGCCTTAGAAACCACCAGTTAAACCCATTAGAGACATTTCTCTCTACTCTTGCCCACAAGGTGGTTTTCCTTGTAGCCTTAACCTGAGCAAAGTGAATGTCTGAACTGACAGCCTCATCTTGCAAAAAACCCTTTGTGGTCTTGCATAGGTACAAGGTGGTGTTGAGACCCAAGACAAAAGGCAGGAACCTTCCTGCTGAAATTTAGTTTCTGTCTTTCACCTCAACCCAGGATATTGCTCTCCTGAACCTTTTTATCTGGCTCTGGTTCATGAAAAGGACATTTTCCTCCATTGTCTGAATGTGGTTTGGGCTGTGCGCGTCTGTCTCAACCTGTGTTTTTGTTTTTTTTTTGTTTCTCATGTTTTTTTGTTTTTTTTTTCAGAAAGGCTTACTCCCTTTTTATCATTCCAGATGAGCTCACAGAAAGGCAGCCTAGCTTCTCATTCCACAATTTCTAGATGTCTCAAAGAGACCATTTTTCAGGCTTATGGTCCCCAACAGGAAAGAGGGTAATCCGATACTTGAGACTCACCACTAGATATGTGAGACTTCTAGATATGTGAAGCAACTGTTTCCCAGATTTGGAAGGCCGCCACATGGTCTTCTGTAGGCGCATTCTCAAGTTCTACCATGTGGGCATTTCAGCCTCATATGATGCCAGCTTTGGGCATAAGGTCCTTCAGGTGGTTCTTTGAGTTGCAGGCAGTTCCTAGTTTTCTTTAGTTAGCATGGGCCTGTTTGTGGTGTTGCCCACCCCTTGGTTTGAATGCTTTTCGACAACCTGAAAGTTTAAGACTTCATGTGCCCCCCATTGAATGAGAAAGAAAATAGAAATTTTGCACGAAGCATAAGAGAGTTTTTTTCTTGGAGTCCATCCCTCCATGGCCCCACCAATCTTTTCTTATAATCATGCTCACGGGACTGCTTTGCTACAAAACGGAGGCCAGATGATATTAGAAGGGGTTTGGGCTGGTCTAAAGTTTTCGGTTTGCTAGTGTCCACCCCCCCATAAGTGGCTGTATAACCTGAAGGTTTAAGATTTTCTGTGAGTACAAAAATCCTACTTTTCCGAGCTACAAATATTTTGGACCCTTTGTTTTATAGTTTGAGAACTGGCCCTGTTTCTGCTTTGTCCCTACTTCCTTTGCTTTGCCCCTGTTGTAAATGAGCCCTATTTCTGTTAAAGGTCTACTTTTGTATAAAAGTACACCTATCCTGTGCCCCCCCCCCCCCCATCCACAAGTATCTCACTCTTCCCTGTCCTGGATGCTTACTTAACTGAATCTGACAGTCTGCTAAATCTTTGTTGCTGCAGGCTATGTCTGCTTATTGGATCTGTATGGAATCCTGCCTTTAGAGTTTCTCCAGAGTAATGAGGGCAAAATAGTGTCTTTTAAAGTAGACTTGGAGGATATTTGGTCTGGTAAAAACATTAAACATCACACATACTGTAGCTGCTGACCTTTTAATAAACGTGTCCTTAGTGATCCAAGGGTCCATCGTTGTCCTCACCTTGGCCATTTCTTTGCCGATCTTCACGTCCCCTGCGCCACCATCTTGGATGTGGGATGCTGGCTGTGGCCATTTTGAATGAACCTGCAGCCTCCCAAGACCTGTGACATTTCCCAGGAGGGCGCAGGCAAAAAATATGAAGGTTAACGGAGTGTACCTTTTTCTTTTCAAGTCCTTGACACAGTGGCAATGGAACGTTCAGAAAAACTGGGACATCTGGTGCATGTGGAGAGCATGTCAGTATGACATACTTAGCCATACAGAGCTTAGTTGAGGTCTAGATATGACACACAGATAACCAGTCTCACTCTGGGAGAGGTTACTTGTATATTCAGGTTTAGGGAAAATCTTGCCATTTAAGTTCCATTGCTGAAGATCTGTGTTAATATTTGTTAATGGGGTCCAGGTACCTTCTAAAAACACAAAGCTAGTTTTCTGTATTTAATGAATTTGTTAAGCGACATTCACATTGTGCTCTATACTAGACAAGAAGCTAATGGGTTGATTTGCTAAAACTGGAAAGTGCAAAATCTGGTGCGGCTGTGCATGGTAGCCGATCAGCTTCTAATCTCAGCTTGTTTAAGTTGATTGTAAACCCCGATAGAAAACATTTTTACTGACACTTCTACCTTGTACAGGAGAAGATGTCGTCTGTGCCCAGTCTTGCCACGAAGAGTTAATCCAGCTCGGAGTAATCCCCTTATCTTTTTTCAGTAAGAGAAAGACCGACTAAGGGAGAAATAGGAGCTGTTTCTTCCCATGCTGTGTGAGTGACCGGTCATTTGAGCCAATTACACAAGCAGGAAATGTTTCTGGGGAGTGGTCAGTACACACTTTGTGTACAAAACAACTCCAGGTAGCCATATTGCATTGCATTCTCAGAAAATTACAGCGGCTGCAGACTGAAAAGGAAAGGTGATTTTTAATAACGTTCTATTACAATATGACTTGTATCCCAATTGTACACTCTATATTATTTTATCTTTATTTAGTATTTTTTTTCCCCACAAAAGTGGAATTGCCCTTTAAATTTTGATTAAAAAATAAACTGCAAGCTGATTGGTTTATCTGCAGAAATGCACCAGATTGTGCAGATTGTGATTACAGTTTTAGTAAACCCCTAAGGGAGAATATAAAGGTCTCGTATGTGTGCATTAAAAGAATGTTATGCTCTAATGCCTCTTGACAGTGGTCTGAACTAATAAAGCAAACTTTTAATTGTAGATCTAAAAGGTTTTATTAATATATTTGCAAACAAAGGCTATCCATGTGAAGTAAGCTGTACCAGCTGATCAGAAATAATTGTGTTATTTGGATCTATGGCAATAACTCCCAACCACTGCCAGCTAGATAAATGTATTTTAACCTCCCTGGCGGTATTCCCGAGTGTGGCTCGGGGTGAGTTTTCATTACCAAAATCGGTAACCCCGAGCCACACTCGGGATCACATCGCAGGATCAGGGCAAAGTTACTTACAGGATCCGGCGATGTCCCCCACTGTGTCATCCAGCGGAATCTTTCGACCGATGGCTCTGGGTTCCTGGGCTCCGTTCCCTGCTAGCATTGCTTCGCATGGGTCAGAGCCCGGAGCAAATTCAAAGAGTGAAACACACATACAGTACACTGTAATCTGTAAGATTACATTATTGTATCAAATCATTTCACATCCCATTTGTCCCTAGTTCTTTGTCCAGTATGCACTTTTATATTATATACGCCATTCTTTCTGCCTGGAAACTTGAGCATGTCCATGGCATCTAAAAAGCGTCTCTTTACGTCAAAAGCATTTTTTGACCAGCTAGAAAACAGAGATAGTGAATAAGAATCATTTGCAGAATTGAGTGATACTGATTTTTGGGGGAATTTATCATAAGACAATGAAAGTGAGGACAGCGACTGTTCTGCAACTGAGCAAATTTCAGTGTTTTTGACTTGATTACATTATTGAATACATTTTTATTATTTTATTATTTTTGATAATTATAGTTATAATTTGATTTCGTTGTTTCAAACTTTATCATACCCGGGATGTCTACTGCGTGTTTGGACAGAGTTGTTCCTAAGAATTACAGGCCTACAATATAAAACGCCAAATTTCTATGCGAAAAAATGTTCCGCTTTGAGACAGAAAAATCTGACTAAGGCTCCATTCACACTAGTGCGTTTTTTCATGCAGTTTGCAGAAATGCAGGGAATTTTTTTTAACGGGTTACTATGGAACATGTTTACATCAATGCTTTTTTGTGCCTCTGCGTTTTTGGAAAGGGTCGGGGACTTTTTTTCATGCAAAAAGCAGCATTTTGCATGTAATCTATTAATCTTCAATGGGCAAGCAGGAAAAACGCTAGTGCTGCGTTTTTACTGTATTTTTTGCAGCGTTTTGTATTTTAACCACTTCAAGACCGCCCGCTGTATTATACGGCTGTAGTTTGAAGTGGAATACTGTTATTTTGGTAGCAGATAGCTATCATAACCCCAGTATCTATGTTTTCAGCAGGTGATAAAAGTAGTCTTAGTGGCGCAAGATCTCTTTTATCAGTGCCGGGAGAGGGCCCCCCCCCCCCCCGGCGCTTTACGCTCATCTCCGCCACTTACTAGACCCGCCGGCGGTGGAGATAATCGGGTCTGTCCCCCCCCAGTGTCCGTGAGCCGAGTGAGCGGCTGAAGCCGTTCACCCGGCTCCATAACATGGCTGGGCGGAAGCGACGTCACAAGTCCATTCCGCCCAATGCTCTTAAAGGGGACGTTTTTTTTTTTTTTTTTGTAATGTCATTTTTTTCATTTAAGTGTAAATTTGAGATCTGGGGTCTTTTTAACCCCAGATCTCATATTTAGGAGGTCCTGGCATGTTTACATTTCTTGTAATAGGAATAAAAGTGATCATATTTAAAAAAAAAAAAAAAACAACAGTAAAAATAAAAAGTTTTAAAGTAAAATAAATAATTAAAAAAAAAATTTAAAGCGCATCGTCCTTGCGAGCTCGTGCGCAGAAGCGAACGCATACGTAAGTCCCACCCACATATGAAAACGGTGTGCAAACCACACATACGAGGTATCGCCGCGATCGTTAGAGCAAGAGCAATAATTCTAGCACCAGACCTCCTCTGTAACTCAAAACTGCTAACCTGTCGCCATGGAGATTTTTATGTTGCAAAGTTTGTCGCCATTCAGCGAGCGGACGCAATTTTGAAGCATGACATGTTGGGTATCATTTTACTTGGCGTAACATTATCTTTCACAATATGGAAAAAATTGGCCTAACTCTACTGTTGTCTTATTTTTTAACTCAAAAAACTTAATTTTTTCCAAAGAAATCACGCTTGTAAGACCACTGCGCAAATACGGTGTGACATAAAGTTTTGCAATGGCCGCCATTTTATTCTCTAGGGTGTTAGAAAAAAATATATTTATATAATGTTTGGGGGTTCTAAGTAATTTTATAGCAAAAAAACTGATTTTAACTTGTAACCATCGAACTCCAAAAAGAGGCCCGGTCTTAAAGTGGTTAAATCCTGCCTAGCAACACAATTTTCCCATAAAATATAATATTATAAAAAAACGCTGTAAAAAAACGCAGAAAGCACAGCAAAAAGCAAAGAAAAAATGCTTAAAAGCAACATGCATTGATGTGAATCGAGCCTTAATCATACCTCCAGGGAGATTAAGTATTGTGAAATAGAATTATTATGCAGAGTTTTACTTCAGTTTGCTCTTACTACAGACGTCCTGAGATCACCATTGTTGCTGCTGAGCCGATTGGTCCTGGATCCTGGTTTCATGGTGGTCCACCAGGGGGCCTAGGGTTTCCTCCTCCACCCCCACCTCAGTGGAGACCCAGTGATTCCCATCATCCAGAGGTCAGTAGCATTTCATATTTTTTTCTCTTTTTATATATATGTATTTTTTAAATTTGATTTAACAATAAATAAAAATCTAGAACATGAATGATCATGTAAGCGGTTTAAAAAAATGAAATTGTAATATTGTTGACATCAACTACAAAGAAGCTTTGTGTTTTTTTACAATGCACAATGGCTATCCTGCCTCCTGAATGCTTTTTTTTAATTATTTTTGTTCGAAGGCCAATTTACAATAGTACTAATGTGCTGCAATCACGAACCAAGCGTTTGGTTTGCAGTTTTGCATTCCTGTTGACTTTAATGGTTGAGTTTGCCAGATAGGATGCCACTTGTCAACTCAACATGTACATTAAGTTTGCTGTGATGCAAAGCCTTAGGTGGGTGGTAAAAATACAGCTCAATTGCCTGTTTTTACTTCTGCCTGTGTGAACAAGGACTAAATTTACATGTATTGTAGTTTAGGTTTGGATATATTAATTTTGAAAAATATTAGGTATAATATTACTTTAGTTACCATGTTTGCATCAGGGCAGAGGAGTCCTATGAAGCTGTGCTTTCTTCTGCCTGCAATGTAACAACTGCTTTCTTTATTTTTTGAAGCAGCCTCCATCCTATGAGCAGGTCATAAAAGAAATCAACCAAGTCCAAGTTACCACACCCAGTGCTAATGTTGAGCCCAAGCGGACATCAACTAGTGCTACACAGACAGATTTTCCTTTGGAGGATGATCGCCCTGGGCCCGGAAATAATGTAATTCATCAGCCTGTTCTCTGTGATCAAGCCACAATCACAGGTAGGTTTAAAATTCTTGTTGTACATTAAATCGCTAAGAAACTTCTACATTACACAGCACATAATATTTAATGTTAATGAAAGGGGGTGCACTGACTATCCCTTAAAGCTGTGTCAAAGCTCTTTTTAAATTACATGTGGTGCACACATGTACATGTGCAGTTAGAAACACTTTTTTTTTTTTTATATAAGAAGCATTTTTATTACATTTTTATACATCTTTATTAAAAGGTCACTAATCAGAAAATGGGTTTTTCCCCCTGAAATTAACAGCAGGGTGTGGTTGAAAAATACAGGGGTTAATTTACTAAAACTGGAGAGTGCAAAATCTGGTGCAGCTGTGCATAGAAACTGATCAGAGTCCAGGTTCTATTGTCAAAGCTTAACTGAACAAGCTGAAGCTAGAAGCTGGTTGGCTACCATGCACAGCTGCATCAGATTTTGCACTCTCCAGTTTTAGGCCCCTTTCACATGGGGCGGATCCGTCCAAGCAGAATCTGCCTTCTCAGCAGGGAATCTCTCAGCTGATCCCCACTGAGCAGGGGAACGTCCGGGTCCGCTCCGCTATGCAGAGCGGACAAAGACAGAGCTCACTATCCTCTATGGGGCGGTCGGATGGAAAGGGACTGCATGTCTCCATCCGATTGTCATCCGATCCAACCCGCTGGATGGATGGCGAACGTATCGCCATACATCTGTTTTCAGCGGATTTTGTCAGATCAGATGAACGGGGGGTGTCAGTGGACAACCCGCCATCCCATAGAGGATAATGGGTGGCCGAGGTCTCCCCCCACTAGAAAATGTTCAAACCTTGTAGGACCTAACTGTGTGATTTTTGTTGTATAAAACGAACTATCAACGTCAGATTTTCAGAGATTCCATCAACTATAAAAATTAACCATTTGAACACATATGCATCTTTGTATCCAACATGCCTTTGTTTTTTTGGTAAAACATTTTATAGGCAGATTTTAAAGACCCAAATTAATGCAGGTATTTATAAATACCTGAATTTGACCTGGTATCAGACAGCAGCAGAGTGAGTCCAATCATTTCATGTGCTGACAAGAAGCATACTGATAGGAAGAGAAAGCAGACAGGGACATGAGCTCATTGCTGTACTGCTTCTGCTTTCAGTGTCTAGTCATAGGCTGGAGCAGGTCCAGCCCAAGACCTGGACTCAGAGAATGTGGGTTGAATGATACTGGCCATCAGACTGAGGACATCTAGTGGCAGAAAAACCATTGCAGGGGAAATCTCTAGATTAATGGTGAATAATGCAGCAACAGCTGTTCTTTTTATTTGATCTTTATTTGGGGCTGTTTATATTTTATGTTTTTTGCTGGAGTTCTGCTTTAAAATAAATGTCAAAGGAGCTGGCCATTTTTTACTGAAAATATTTTGATGTTCATGTGTGCACAATTTAATGACTATTGTTACTATTTTTAGTGCAAAGAACAGAAAGGCCAGAGAGACCCCGACAGCCAGTACCATTTGTGAAAAACAATGTTCAGGACAGTGGTCACCAGATAGCAATCAGTAACACTGCTGGGACCAGCACCCGACACGAAGACACAAATGTCCCAAATATCATCAGATATCCAGTGCCAAGACCAAGGACAAAACCAAATCTTAAACCTTTAGGAAACAATCTGAGTATCTTTCAAGGAAACGGTGAGTTCTTCCAGGCCACAGCCGAGGGAGAACTGCCATCCAGCCAGTCTTGTCCAGGATTTGATGATAACTTCCTAGGGGAATTATTTGAAATGAACAATATGAGCCATGAAAGAAGCCAAAACAGTATTACGGCACGAATCAAAGCCTTTGAGTCTCAAGATGAAAGTACCGAACATCCTCGAAGACCAGAAATTGCTCCACGCTTCATCAACACTAGAAGCGGTGTTCCTGGTAAGCCTTCTGTAGCTCCCAAACCATTTTCTAATCGGACATCTGGAGAATGGGAACCAGGGAAGGACAACAAACCAAAATGCACACCAAGAGAAGGGCTTGTTCAAACCAGTCTGTCAGATTCTGGTGGTGTGACCAAACCAGAGCTGCCAAAGAAACCAAAGTCAAGTGTTGTAAAAAGCAGCAGCGGTGACATCCCAGATGTACTCCTTGGAACATCTGTGTCTGGAATTAACAGTAAAGAGTCTGACAGGATAATCCCAGTTCCTGCCCCAAGGCCTATGCTACCGAAGAAAACCTTGCAGACTGATAACTCGGTACCGGTAGGAGCTAAACCATTGATTCCTGCTCCAAAATTCTCTATAGCAACTCAAGCCAAAGCATTTAATGCAGTGGAAACGCCTGGAACCCGAGCACCTGCACAGGTCACACAACGCAAATCAGTGGGTGAATTAGACCTGATCAGCTTTGATGATGAAGTTTTACCTCCTGTGTTACCAAGTCCAGAAGTTAAAGATTCCAATGCAAATTCTGGTAAGCGCTGATACACATGTATGCTATTTTTTCTTTTATTCCTCTATATTAATGTGTTGTTTTGTTTTTTTGCCTAGACAGATTAAAGCAGTTATGTTTCTGTGCTTTTACTGTTGGCCAATTTTTAACAAACTCAAGGGATTGCTAAACATTGCAACATTTGATTTCCAAAAGAATGCATTTTATTTTGTCAGATCCATTCCAGCTGTTTTCCAAGGATGAGACTGAGAAGGAGCAACCAGGTCCTCCTGTTATATTAAGAAAGCCTACAGTCATCCGGATCTCCGGCAAACTAGGCAAATGTAAGCAGCACAAGCATGCCATAGCTCAAGCATTTCTTCTTCAGGTCGCTATGAATCTTGTTTATTAGCATCTAAAAAAAGAACTTTGTCACTCACAACCAGCCAGGCCTGCTGTTAAAAAGTACAGGGCCCCCATACAGCCAACCTGACAGCCCCCCCCCCCATAAAAAATTATACAGTTTACTATGCTTCATTTATGAATGAACACAGTAAGTGATTAGTACCACTCACTCATTGTGTTCATTCAGGAAAGGATGGGGCTGGTAAATGAGACCCCTCCCCCACGTTCTATCCTGAAGGACCCTATTGTGTCCTTGTAGCTCCCGTTTGGAAGAAAAGGAGGGAGGCCAGCAGCGCTACAGGGATGAGGGAGGGGCACACGGGGGGGGGGGCTGGGAAGCAGGAGGAAACATTTGATGCACAGGGAGGGTGATTGGCCTGGTGAGGGCGGGGCTGGGGGGGGGCAATTACTGGAACTGATCTCCTGTATGGCACTCTGCAGCAGCTGAAAGCATGAAATTCACTGCTGGACAAGTCTCAAACTGTTCTCTAGAATCGATGAATATGGCCCAGAGTTTCAAAACAAACTATAATTGAAACATAATTATGACAAGGCAGGATCTAATTAAAAGGATAAAGCAATCCTATAGCTTAAAGTAGTCACAAATTATTTATTTGGAACATAGGATTCATAAAATGTACAGATATATATGCAGTCAGGATTTGTGCTGTTTGCTCTTGATGGCATTGTGCTTTCAGCTGAAAACACACTACCTGTCTGACAAGGACTGTGTGGACAGGTGTAACTGCAGAAATGCATCATGACTCCCTTCTGTTGGGACTCCCAACCCTGTTTATAGATAGAAGACATCAGCAACCAAGACACAGCTTGCAGTAATGGAAAGAAAATTGCTGGTTTGCATAGATCCTATGTTATTTATTAAATTCCCCCCCCCCCCCCCCCTGTGGGGCTGTGCCTAGACTGCACGAGTTAACTGCTCATTTAGAGGAGAGTAGAGCACTCTACCTTACCTGATCCTCCTCTCCACTGGCAGATGTTGCTCCCCCATACTCCAGCGGTGAACTGTCTTCTCGGCGGCATCATGTTCAGTGCATGGCTATGGGCACTGAATTGGTCTTGATGACTTCAGGACCTTAGACCAGTGGAGCATGGAGAGACCATGATGCAGAGACAGGTCTAGCAGAGTGGAGGGTCGGGTAGGTAGATCATCTTTTTTATGTCCTCCATATCTAAATGAACAATCAATATTTGCAGTGTGATCTCAGCCCCACTACAAGAGATAATGTTTAAGCCTGCTAGAGCTGGGCTTTAGGTCTTTTTAATTCAACATCCCAAGCCAGCCAAGTGGTACAATCAATGTGGAATTTAACATAATGAGAGCATTTTCTATTTGAAATCACGTTATTCCGTGAGAGTGGGATAAAGCTGACAGGGAAAGAAAGAGGACAATACAAAAGAGCAGAGGTGAGTGTAGAACAGTACAGGCAGTCCCCTAGTTATGAACATCCGACTTATGAACGACTCCTACTTACAAACAAAGGGAGACAACAGGAAGTGAGAGGAAATCTTCCCCTAGGAAGGGAAATTCACTCCTGTAAGAGTTATTATGGGAAAAAGGGGTCTCCACTGATGCTTTATCACCAATCCTGGTTTCCACAACCCAAAATTTTCAAAATCCAATTATCATTGGGACAGGAAGTGAGGTGACATCTTCTGAACAGAAACATAGACATCAAAACAAACCTTACAGGGATGTTACCCCTTCCCTATGCTATCCAAAAAGCTTAAAAATATTTGTTTTGGCTGCAGCTACACTTAAAAAATGTACCTGTTCCCACTTACAAACAAATTCGACTTCTGAACAAACCTACAGTCCCTATCTTGTTTGTAACCCGGGGACCGCCTGTAATCAAAAGTCCTGTCTTTGCTTAGTACTTTGTCTTTGTGGTCCTTTGGTATGACGTGGCTTTCTGGTATACCAAGTGTGGAGCAGACAGAATCAGTAGCAGTGTGCATGGCAATCAATCAGCTTCCAACTTCAGCTTTTTAATTAAGCTTTGAAAATGAAAGCTAGAAGCTGTTTGGTTGCTATGTGCAGCTTAAGATCTACAGATTCTGTCTGCCCCAGTCTTCATTCATTGTGTACCTATTCACGTTTGTATCATTTTTAGTTCTTTTTTATTAATCTTGTACAATTATATTAAAATGTTCTTTCTATATTCTTAGTATGTTCAATCAGGTTACTTGCCAGTGTAGCCTAAAGCCAGCCATACATGAATTGAATTTTGGCCGGTTCAGCAGGTGCTGGCCCAATTTCGATCCATGTATGGGCACCTTGGTTGTACAGTAGATCGAGCTTTGTACTACCACCCTGTCGAATAAATGCCTTTCAATTAACCCTGCCGGCCATAACTGGCAGCACTGATCAGTGTGTTCTGACGGCGGGGAAGTCTCTCCGTTGTCAGGACACAATAGCTCAGCAGGAGTGATTCCCCCATCCAATTCGAATGTGTGGATAGGGGAAACCAGGTAAATTGTTTTAGTTCAATCCTCTGGTTGAGTTAAAAAAACTGTAATGTTTGGGCTGTTTAAAAATATGTGGGGTATTCAAGGTGATCACCTGCATGGTTATACCCCTGAAGCCTGTATAGATGACTGCATAGGCATGGCTAAGTCCAAATCCAGCCAAAACATTTATTTAATTTTAGATAGAGAGGGTAAGGGTTAGAACCTCTGTCATGCTTTTATTGGTTGTGCCCCTATTGCCAGGATTTTCTGTCACTTCCTGTCGGGTCTGGAAATGATGGCAAATCTCTCCAAAAAGGAAGCAGACAAAAACACATTTTTAGTAGCATGAGGAACAGTTGGAGCTTCTGGCAATGTTATTTAGTTTTGTCTTGGCCTTCCCATTTTTCTGTGTGTTTACCCATACATCAAGGCTTCTTGGTGTTTCGTTAGTTCATTATAATTCTTAATATTCCATGTAATCATTTGGTTATAGGCTCTTGTATCCTGCAGTTATCATTTCATCCTAGTTTCTTATGTTTACTAGTCTTCATGAAAGATCATAGTGTCATCCTGTGTTCACAGCTTGTGAAGAACTTCAGGCTCCCCCACCACTTCCTACAGAGAAACCAATTGGTCTTTACAATAAATGTGCAGCAAGAGCACGCCCTATGGCTAGAAAAGTAAGTACTATACAGTAGCTACTTGTTTTGTATGGTGTTTGCCAGTTATTTATATATTGTCTTTTGTATGACGGTTCTTTCCATTTGTGTCAAAATTATGCACAGGCTGTAACTGATTTACATAGACGTGAACCCCTATAGGCCATCATGACTAAAACAAAATGTAAATCCCAACTAAATGACATGTAGTTTGCCAAAGCATAAGCGACTGCTTTTTTTTAAATAAAATACTTCTTTTCATCTTTCTTTGTTGCATCTCAATGCTGCAAATCTCCTGCAGCCACTTTTTGTTTTACCACTTTAGCCCTGGAAGAATTTACCCACTTCCTGCCCAGGCCATTTTTTGCGATACGGCACTGCA
Organism: Glandirana rugosa; assembly: GCA_018402905.1. Lineage (NCBI taxonomy): Eukaryota > Metazoa > Chordata > Amphibia > Anura > Ranidae > Glandirana > Glandirana rugosa. The sequence goes on along the minus strand of BLSH010345918.1, from coordinate 20,102 downwards.
TCACTTTAACTGACAATTGCACGGTCCTGCAACTCTGTACCCAAAAATTGATGTCCTTTTTCCCCCCCAAATAGAGCTTTCTATTGGTGGTATTTGATCACCTCTGCGGTTTTTATTTTTTGCGCTATAAAGAAAAAAAGACCACCAAATTCGAATAAAAAAACAATATTTTTTACTTTCTGCTATAAAACATTCCCAATAAAAAAATTTAAAAAATCTATTTTTTTCATCAATTTAGGCCAGTATGTATTCTGCTACATATTTTTGGTAAAAAAAAAAAAATCCCAATAAGAGTATATTGATTGCTTTGCGCAAAAATTATAGCATCTTCAAACTTTGTGATATATTTAGGGAAATCTTATTGTTTTTACTAGTAATGGTGGCGATGAGCGATTTTTAGTGGGACTGCGACATTGAGGTGGACAAATTTGACACAAGTGACACTTTTTGGGGACCAGTGGCACCAATACAGTGATCAGTGCTAAAAAAATGCACTGATTACTGTATAAATGTCACTGGTAGGGAAATTCGTTCCCTGGGAGGTGCTTTCTAACTGTGTGGGGGACAGATACACTGGAGGAAATGAGAGATCATGATTCAGCTTAGCTGAAACGTAAGATCTCTCTTTTTTACTCCCTGACAGAGCAGCTGTTTGCCTTGTTTACACACCGCTGCTCCGTATCTCCACAGAACGATCGGCGGGTCACGGCGGCCATATCGGGCGCCGGACTTGCTGATTGGCTCCCGCGGTGCATGCTCCCTAAACCGTGTACACAAAATCACATACAGGTACGTGATTTTGCGCAGCCAGACCGCCCTGTCGTAATATATGTACGGTGGGCAGTCCGGAAGCGGTTAATGCATGCACTCTAGGGATGGTGAAAACAGTGGACCCTGCCTCGTAATGTTTGTTAAAATTGACACTTATAGTCCATCAGGAGCCTATAGGACATGGAGATAATATATGGGCATAGTTGAGGAACAGGGACAAAACATACCCTTTAACAGGAAGAGCCCGAGCAAGGACCTTCATGGCAGGATCTCCAAGTAATGTTTTAATGGTCAGCTACAGACTTACAAATGTTGAAAGTTACCTAACATGTTAACAGATTTTAGTAAATAAGTTTACACATTCTTTGAATTTAAATGAGGTAGTCACTGAAAACATGTAATTTAAAATGGCATGACTGTGAAGTAAACCAGTACTCCCTGCACCCCATTTTCTTTTTTAGTTTTGTTATAATTTTAAAACCATTGTTACTATTTGGAGTACTTCATACACTGAATCAAACTTGCTTTTCTGTTGCAGGAATGGGAAACATTTGATAGCACAGAAGAGCCTTGGGCAAAGCCAGTTCTGCCTACTAGGTATGCACTGTATATATTTTTTTAAAGTAAATCGTATTAAACACATTTGGGAATTTATTTCTCTGCGTTTTTTGTTTCTTCCAAAATATCAAGAACTCTCTGTACATTGCTAAGCAATAAGGTTTCATAAACATCTGCCATTGATGTTGGCCGTTCCTGTATTCGGTCAGGAAGCAGTCTCCTTTTGATGGTATAATTTTACCTCACATTCCTGTCTAGGCCAGCTGGTGTTAAAGTAATGGAAACTGCACAACAGCCTCCACTGAAAGGTCCCCCAGGTCGACCACCACCTCCCAAACTTTCCAGAAATGCCTCAAATCGAGATGCCTTTCCTCGTTCATCCTCTGATGCAAGCCTTGGTGCAAAACAGAACACATCTGGTATCAACAGATCAAAGAGTCAAGTATTAAAGAGACAGCAACCAGATCTACCTCCTCGACCTAAACCCGGGCATCCACTGTATAATAAATACACTGTGAGTTCTATAGATTTTTCTTCTACAGATGTTAGTACAGGTCTCTTTCCAGTAGTGTATTTACCACAATAGCACTCGAGGCAGCAGAGATAGATGGGGCAACACAAGCGCAACAATTTACAAATTGTGATAATTTTTTACATTTTGCTCTTATGGGCACCTATGGACTTTTCAGGCTGTATTCAGAACAGTAGGGTGCAAGAGTTGTTGAAATTAGTCAGAGGGCTCTTCAGGAAACATGAAACTGACTCTACGGTTGGATGTAAAGCAGACAGCATTGTCTCCATTAGCACATTCCGGCAGTTGTTTTTGCTAGAATAATCACATGACACAATGGGCAAGGCTTGTACAAAGGTGTGTCGTCATTCAGGTATGCCTAGAGGAGCATGATGTCTAAATATAGCTTTGGCTCTATTACCACTTGCTATGGTCATGAACAGTGTAAGAAATGAAATGTGTACACCAGCAGATAAAAATTATTGTGCTTAGAGAGTCTGTGCTGTGAGTTTATTTCTGATTTTAAAAAAATTAATTACACAAATAGAAAAATGAAAAAGATGATCTACTAAAGATCAAAAACAGAATCTTGCCTGTTCTCAGTATCTATTTTGTTATAGCAGTAATATTACAGCATATTGTGTACTCACGGGTGACTGTTTTCTGTTTTAGCTGCCTCTTTCTCATGGAATTGCTGAGAAGGATATTGTAGCTAGTAACCCTCGAGAGCTGTCATTCAAGGTACATCTACACTAACACCTTATATGTACAATGTGGCGGCAAGATAAGGTGATATAAGTATTTTGTGACTAATATGTGAATATGTAGCCTTCATCTGCTGAATGGAAGCCGATGCCTTCTTGGGTATGTGACGTCCATATCCAAGGAGGCACCAGGAGCGGAGTATTTTATTCTCACCTTGACAAGAATGGAGGACGAGGGGCAGGTAGGAATAGAAAAAATGAAAACAAACAAAAAATAAATAAAGAGGTAGTGTGGGTGGGCTCAGAAGAAGAAAATTACCTTTTTAGGCCTTGTCCACACAAGGCATACATAACCGTATACCCATGAAGGGCCATGTTTATCAGTACAGGGATGCATGGGTGTTCCCATACATCCCTGTACAGGCAGTTCCATAGCTGTCAATTCGGATACAGTGGCTGCAGTGACATGTGACATTGGTGTCGGTGTATGGCACCGAATGCATGAAGGATGTATGCCTCATGTGAATGAGGCCTTAGTATAGAATTCTGCATTAATTAGTTTTGGACTGGGTGGGTTAAGCCCCGTACACACGGGACGACGATCGCATACAACAGGTCGTACTCACGACCGTTGTATGCGAAATCGATCGTTCGTATGCGCGATTTGAACAGTCGAACATACGACGGTCGTACAAGGGAGTTGTATGAGCAGACTAGAAAACTTGGTCGTACCAACAAGCTCTCATACGACCGTTGTATCGTGTGTACAGAGCAGTTGGTACAACAAAGTTGTTTTGTGCAAAACATGCATGCTCCAAAGTCAGGAATGGCTGGATGCTAATTACATGCACCTGAACGTTCTTCTGCGGACGTACGATCGTGTAGTGCAGTCAGTATGCAAGTTACATTATGCAATATACGATTTGCGATGATCGTATGTACGATCGTCGGCCCGTGTGTACGAGGCTTTAGATGGAATCCCTGTTGGGTCTTAAATGTGTTCTGTTTCTTGCCACCTCCATAAATGTAATCAGGGGGATGAGGGGACGTTTACATGTTGTTTGACATTATATATGCTGTATATATGAGGTCTGTCTGGTAAGTATCCAGCCATATAACATGAAAAATAGCGACGTTTACTGAAGAAGATACAAGATAACACTTGTACATAGGACAATGGTGCCTCAGTCCCTTTCAAAGTAAGCACTTTGGGACCTCACGTAGTTCTCCCAGCATCTCTTCTGCTGTCCAAAAAACGTTGTAAAATCCTTTGTTGGAATCGCCATCAGCTGCCTCATCATATTTTCCTAAATCTCATCGACGGTCTTAAATCTCTTCCCTTTCAAAGGTGATTTTAGTTTTGGGAAAAGCCAGGAGTCTCAGAGCTCCAAATCTGGGCTGTATGGGGTTGAGTCACCTGGGTGATTTGATGTTTCACCGCAAAACGCTGCACGAGACATGATGCACAGGTTGGGCGCATTGTTGTGATGAAGCTGCCAATCACCAATTGCCTATAGCTGTGGCAGTTTTTGTTGTATTGCATTTCTCAACTGTCAGAGAACATCTTTGTTAATTGTTTGTCTGATGGACAACACCTTCCCAATCAAAAAACGCAGTTAAAATGGTCTGGATGTTGCTGCAATTTTGCCGAGCCTTCTTCGGGCGTCGAAAACTAGGCTACTTCCATTGGGACTACTGGGCCTTCGTTTCCACATCATAGCCGTACAGGTTTCATGCAAAGATTCGCTCAGTCTTTGTTGATTGCAGCCCATACATGTTCATCATTCTCAGGTGTTCTGCTTGTTGCAGGCTTCCAGAACATGGATAACTTTCAACAGATTATCCACCATCTTTGAAGCATTTGTGCCAAACTTTTATTTGCATTGCACTTATTGTATCATCCCCGAAAGCCTTCTGAATCATCCGAATAGATTCCACTGAGGAATGTTCAATCCCAACACAAAATTTGATGCAGATTCGTTGCTCTACTCGCTCAGTAATTTTGAATGTGACGGCCACACAGTACACATGTTCACTCAAGTCGTCATTCACGCATGGGCTTTCCAGTCCACTCTCCTTGCCTGCCAGGCTACATTGATGTCGTGCAAAAAGTTAACGTTTATATTCGTAAAGCCTGGACAGACCTCGTATATATTATAATTTGGTCTGTGTCATCTGAACTTCTTTCACTTATTTGGGGAAAAAGACTAACCTTAATATTTAGCAATATGTTTGTATTATGTGAAACGTAAATCATGCTTTGTCTGTATACCTACAGCGAGGAGAGGTGTTGGTGTTGCTGGAACAAACAGATAACAGTCACATCCATTGCCAGAAAGGTGGTATAACAGGGGATGTTAAAGTGACCAACATGAAGATCATTACTCCACTAGATGAAAGTGTGGAAAACAGACAGAAAGTAAGAACCTCCCTAATATTGTACTTTGAAGTTTAATTATCATTCTCACTACAGTGTATATATCTGGGCTAATAGATGATAAATAAATGGGTAAGGAGGGAATCTTTGGATAGCTATACATGGCCATGTTCTGGTCTTAATTTGGACTTTGTGACTTTTGAGCATGGATCAGACTATGCGGGGCTCTTGCTGAAAAAGCTATGTGACCGCCATTGATATATTTGTAGTGGAGTTAAAGTGGATGTAAACCCGATTCATGAAATTTGAGCTGGGCGCATATATCTGTAGTGTTTTATTATCTCTCTTCAAAGCATTGTGTCTCGTATCTCTGTCTTGCTCCGTTCCTCTGTTACCATTCCAAATTGTGTCACGCTAAAACATTACCTTAACAGACTATTAAAGTGCATATCTCAAAGTATTATAATTCATATAAAGTGCAGTAAGGAACTAGTGAAGTTCAAACATACAGTGTTCAGATTAACCCCTTCCTTAGCGGGCCATTTCTGACTCTCCTCTCCTACATGTAAAAATCATAATTTTTTTGCTAGAAAATTACTCAGAACCCCCAAACATTATATATGTTTTTTTTAGCAGGGACTCTAGGGAATAAAATGGCAATCATTGCAACTTTTTATATCACACAATATTTGCGCAGGAATTTTTCAAACGCATTTTTTTTGGAAAAGAAACCGTTTAGTGAATTAAAAAAATACAAAACAGTAAAGTTAGCCCAATTTTTTTGTATGTTGTAAAAGAGGATGTTACGCCGAGTAAATTGATACCCAACATGTCACGCTTTAATATTGCATACACTCGTGGAATTGCGCCAAACGTTGGTACTTAAAAATCTCCATAGGCGACGTAAATTTTTTACAGGTTACATGTTTAGGGTTACAGAGGAGGTCTACTGCTAGAATTTTTGCTCTCGTTCTAACGCACGCGGCGATAACTCACATGTGTGGTTTGAACACCGGTTACATATGTGGGCGGGGCTTACGTATGCGTTCGCTTCTGCGCGCGAGCACGCAGGGACGGGGGGACTTTAATTTTTTTTTTTATTATTATTTATTTTACTTTTATTTTTTTATTTTTACACTGTCTCTTTATTTTTTTATTTTTTTTTATCACTTTTATTCCTATTACAAGGAATGTAAACATCCCTTGTAATAGGAATGGTGCGTGACAGGTACTCTTTATGGAGAGATGTGAGGTCAATATGACCTCACATCTCTCCTGCAGGCTGGAAAGACTGAGATCAGAAAAAAAAATTCTGATCCCAGCCTTTCCAGTCGTGATCATGGCTTTGTTTACTAAAGCCGGCCCGGACGTGACGTCATAACGTCGCGCCCGGGCCTCCGAGGGTCATAGAGATGACTTGTGACAAGATGGTCATCAGTCATCTCCCTGATGACAATCCGGCGTTGACGGATCTCTTCTCCCTGGCACCGATCGTACACGTGGCACCGGAGAAGCACCGAATGACGGCGGGGGGGGGGGGGGTCCCCTCCCGCTGCCTATAAGAACGATCAAGCAGCTGAACTGCCGATATGATCATTCCTATGGTGTACAGGATCTCCAGCCTAAAAAAATGATATCTGAACGGTGCCTGTAGCTGCTGGCACCATTCAGATATCGCCCCTCAAAGTCCAGGACGTCCATTTTGGGTTGGGGGTGGGGGGGAGGCTGCTCCTGCTAAAAATCTTCCCTGCTATGCTGCCCCCAGAGCTGTTGTTGCCACTGGGAAAAGTTGTGCCGCGTGCCAGCCCCATTCTGTTCTCTCCACCATCCACAGAACTCTGGCTAATATGGTCCCACAATACACCATGTTCTCTGAATAAGCAGGGGACATCCTGTCAGCTGCTTCTTCATTCACAGAGCACAATGCATTTTAGTACAATAAGAATAGGAGCTCTGTGAATATCGGAGGAAGCAGAAGGGGATAGGTGAGCACCGCAACTTTTTTACTCTAGCATGACGAAAGCACTGTATGGAAGATTTTTAGCAGAAGGAACCGCCTGCAGGTAATGGGATACTGCAACTAATATTTATAATGCTGTATCCCCCAAAAAAATGTTTTTAAAAATTAAACTTCAGCTTTAACAAAAATAAGATTGCTGGGGACTCTACAAAAAAGGCTAGTTATCTTTTAAATATAATTATAACTTACAAGGCACAGAACTGGGACACAGAACATGTTTCAGAAAGCTCCAGGCTTTGGGAATGCCAGACAATTAACAGTATACTAGTATTTTACAGTTGTTATAGCTTTTATATTAAGCGTTGCTTTATGGCTCTTCCGTTCCTAGGATGCGCTGCCTAGAATGGAAGACAGCCATACTCCTCATGCACTAGTTCTACATGACTATGCAGGAGGTAAGTAAAGTAATTTGTTATATGCTATTCATTCATACACATTTACATAAAAAACTATTTCTATCAGTTGGTTGGGCTGTCTGTCAATTTTCAAACTATCATTGGTTGTTTTTAACCAAATACACTTGACTGTAATTCTTAACTATAGCAATATTACTTTTTTGTGTTTGTGAAGGCCATGGTATTTGCAAAGTTCAATTAAATGACAATTTAAAGCGGTTCTAAAGACAAGTTTTTTTTTTTTTTTGTTTTTTGTTTTTTTTTACCTTAAAGCGGTTGTAAAGGCATAAGGTTGTTTACCTTAATGTATTTTCTGTATTAAGGTTAAAAAAAACTTTCTGTGATCAGCTACTCCCTTCCCCAAGCCCCACCTAAATACTTACCTCATGGAAATGGAGGCAGCAGTGAGAGCCATTGACTCCTGCTGCTGTTAGTCAAATCCAGTAAGGAGGGAGCAGGGGTGAAGCAGAACCCCACTGTATCTGTCAATAGATGCACACATCCCGACTCCAGAAAAGGAGGATTGGGGATACTCCATGCAAAACCATTGAGCAGAGCAGGTTAGTATGACATGTTTGTTTTTGTTTTTTTAAACCATGTATCGGATGGAATCAGTGTTTACTATTTGCATATCTTTATTCCTTGTCTAGTCTAACTGTATTATTCATTACATTTCCCTGACTTATGTTATACCTTTGGAAATCAGATGTTGATAGACACTTTTTGTACTTAATGCAAAGTTACTTTTCCTGTTTGTGTGTATAATCTAGAAACTGCCTTCTTTCCTAAATAAAAAATGTGAAAAAAATTATGTATCCTTACAATTACTTCAATGCATTATATACATTAAGGTTAAAATGCTTCCAGTATCAGCACCCCCCCCCCCCCCCCGAATGGCCCCTTTCTCGATCCAGCACTGTGCCTGGGCGTAGCATCACTGCTCTCCCTCTCACTGTCTCAGAGGCACAGAGTACTGCTGCTGTCAGAGTCCGGTAAGAAGGGAGCAGGGGGTGGAGCCGAGCCACACTGTGTGTGTCTATGGACACAGCCCAGCTTGGGATTGAGCCTGGACTTGCTATGAGGGCTGATACAGAAGAGTCAAGAGTGTCAGCTAGAGCAGTGGTTCTCAAACTCAGTCCTCAAGTACCCCCAACAAGCCATGTTTGCAGGTTTTCCAGGTGCTTTAAATCCGAGTCAATGGCTTGGTATTTTGGACAGCTATTTTATCTAAGAAATTCCCAAAACATGGCCTTTTGGGGGTACTTGAGGACTGAGGTTGAGAACCACTGAGTTGGAGAACACCAGAAGAAGCGGGTTGGGGCTGCGCCATGAAAAACCACTGCACAGCGCAGGTAAGTAAATATGTTTAATATTTTAAGAAAAAGAAAAGCTGAGCCTTTGCAACCGCTTTAAGTAAGGATTATTTCACTAAGCAAGCCGTGCCCACCTTTGACCTAGGAGGTGACTAGTGTAAGGAAGAATGTAGACAGCAAAAAATTTACAAGCAATGCTCATAGTTTGAACATCACAATAATCAGGCTGTCTGTGAACTCCATGTGAGAGTGCGAACAGGCACCTATGGCAATTGGAGATGCTGTGTACACATACAATTTTCCAGTTTGTTAATGGGGTCTGCAAAAGAGTCAATAGTACTGCACATTAAATATCCTAATACAATGGCATCTCCTGATGTAGAACGATGGATTCGGTCATCTGCTGATATTTTCCCACCTTGTGTTCAGCCTGTTTGTGGCTGGTATTAGCTACTTAACCACCAGAAGAGCATCTTGATATAGGTGTTATTATTATTGTCTATATATGGGTCCATTAAAGCGGAACTATACTCGCCTGTTCTCCAACGCTGTGATCCCCTGGAGCTCCCTGCCAGCTGTTAACATCTTCAGCCTGGCGGCTTCCACACTTGTGCATGTGCGGGAGTTCAGTCACCGTGACATCGCCAAATGTCTTACACTGAGCTGTCTTGTGCTAACAGACATATTTTTGTAAATGTTTAGAACATGAAGATGACCTAAGTCTGAGCTCAGGGGAGATTGTGTACCTGCTGGAGAAGGTAGACAAGGAGTGGTACAGAGGAAAATGTAAAGGAAACACTGGTATATTTCCTGCCAATCACATCAGAGTTGTGGTAAGTGATTACATGTGGCTGCTTTGGGATACAGTAATAGAGATATACAGTAGCAGGCTGGACTTTTGTCCCAAATTGTGGAACATTTATCAATTCTGTCTCATAGCCAGGAAATGCTAAACAGCAGCAGTGAGACAATTTAGTACAAACCTGAGACAGATTTATGAGTATCATTCATTGATTCCTTGCTTGGCTGCTCTAAAGTACCACTGAATTAAACCTGCTCCTGACCACTTCTTAATAGTGTGTCTCTTTTGAGTGAAAATCGGTCTCCTCCTCTCGGACATGGTGATTAAATTTAAGAAAACGTGGGACTCCTGGATCACTAATTCCTGTTGGTGAATTTTGATTGCCACCTAATTGATCTTTGAACTCATGAGCCAACTCTTAGTTAGCAGACCATGGCTTGAAGACAAGATCTCAAGGTGTTCATCCTTCCCGACTCCTCCCTTCTGCTTCCTCCCACTCTATCCTGCTTGCTTCTCTTCTTTTACCTTATTTCCTCTTAGCTGATAGATCATTGGTTCATTTATTCTGACAATGCCAACCCCAACAAACCTCCTCCATTTTACTTTGTGATGCCACTACCCTGGCTATACTACCTGGATGACTATACTTTAAATGTTTCTAAGGAACCATTTTGTTCTATATTCTTTACACCCTTCTAACTAATATACTAATAGATATATTGAAAGATAATCTGTCACATCTTCTGTGGTAAATATATTGCAGACCTATGCAGATCTGTCTCGGTTGGTTGCCCAGGATTACAGATGCAAGGGTCGCAAATACACCTAAAAACTGTTGCACGGAATCTACTAATTGACAGGCAGCCTGATTTGCAGCTACTTTTAGACTTTGAGATGTAAAATGTCAACATTGGTTGTGTCTGCTAAGACTCTGTGGGGTTGATTTACTAAAACTGGAGAGTGAAAAATCTGGTGCAGCTGTACATAGTAGCCAATTTGCTTCTAACCTCGGCTTGTTCAATTAAAGTTTGGCAAATAAATTGTAAACTGATTGGTTTCTATGCAGAGCTGCACCAGATTTTGCACTTTCCGATTTTAGTAAATCAACCCCTGTGGGTATTTGCAAAAAAATTGTAAATCTACAAAAAGATTGATTACACATAGGAAAACAAACATTTTCTAAAGTAAACTTTTTTTTTTTAAATCTTGGAACATATACGTTAATTAGAGAGGATTGGCCATATTACAGCTAGACCAGTTTATGAGAGGCGGCTGCCACTGCTGACCATCTTCGGAAAATGCTAGTTTGGCTGTCCAGCTAATCCTCTTGCTTCAATACTTTTTGAGTCGCTGACTCAGAAAAAGTATGCATCAAGTGAAGTCCTCTCCTGATCCGCATACTTTTCCAAGATCAATGATTTAGAAAATATTGAAACTAAGAGGTCAGCAAGACTTCCAGATAACTAGAATTTCAGTAGAATTTCCCAATAGTGCCTTTTTCCAGCTGGAGTCCAATCATTACAGTATTGAAGTTTATTACTCTCCAGTGCAAACATGGTATTATGTATAGACAATTAGCAAGAACCTCATTATGTATTGTAAACATAAAATATGTTTATCATGTAATAAAAGTACAGGTTTTTAGTAATAATGACCTGATGAAGTGTAAAATAAGCAAGACTAAGAATTATAGCTGTAGTTTTTCACCCAGTGTTCTTATGTAATGCACTGCCCTCTGCTGGTTGCAGTGTACAGAAAGTAACTGACATACATACTGTGTCTCCATCTTATTCCCAAGGTTGATGTTCCAGAAAAGTTCAATCCCAAGAGACACTCCTCAGCATCTATCATAAAGTAAGCCGTTTTTGTTTTTCGGTATTTTATAAACTATTCAGGAGCCAATAAATGTTCTAACAAAAAGTGTCCTCATTTAACCCAGAAAGAGTGATTACTTCTCTTCAACAATATGTGTTTGGTTTTTCCAGGGGCCCACGGTGTGTGGCACGATTTGAATTCATAGGTGATCAGAAAGATGAACTGAGCTTCAGTGAAGGTGATACAATTGTCCTCAAAGAATACATTAATGATGAATGGGCTAAAGGGGAGCTACGAGGACACATGGGGATCTTTCCAATCAATTTTGTTGAAATTCTAGAAGACTTACCATCCAAGACATCTGGTAATTATGTACTGTATTTTACATGGTTATTTTTTTACAGGAATAAATAGTTTGGAGTAAGAATGCTTGTATGACTTTTCCACAAATGTATTATCCTTCTAATGTAATAAGGCAGTGAGAAAGTAATCCTAATAATCCAAGCTTTTTAACACCTAGCAGCTAGATGTCACCATTCATCAGTTTAGTTTAAAACAATGGATGATTGCTGATCAATTTCCATGAAATTCATACTTCTGTTTTATTATAGGACATATGAACTGTCTTGACCCCCTAGTTGTAGCTTTTGTTTTCAATCAGTGACTGCTTGACTTATCTTGCTCTTTTCCCATTTGTTCCTCTAGATGTTCGGGATTCACATAAGATTAAATTGCCTGGATTATCATCACAGGTATGTGTTTGTGTTTCCCACCAAACCTAGATTGTTAACGAAGATGGGTAATATTGCAGGGGTATCATACAGATCAAAATGGCCATGCAGTGAAATTCAGGATTGTACATTATGTTAAGTCAAATACTGTATGTTACCATAACTTCAATCTACCACCGCTGTATGTTTAAAGTAGTTCTAAAGTCAAGACATATTTTTTACCTAAAGTATTTTCTGCATTAACCACCAATATAAACACTTACCGGAGTCCTTTCTCAATCCAGCACTGCGCCTGTCTGCAGCAGTGCTTTCCTCTCTCCCTGCTCTCACAGGACGCAACGAGAGCCATTGGCTCCTGCTGCTGTCAATCAAATGCTTTAAATGTTATTTTAAGGAAAAAATTGCCTTTATAACTACTTTAGGAGTAGTGGAGTGGTGAATGTGTATTTCTGCAGTGCTGTTTATATATGGTATTTCAGAAATACCCCTCAGCTGGCCAGTGCACCCATAAAGGTCTGTTATTGGAGTCTTCATAGGACAGCTTGGATAACAGACATGATGTACAGAGCTCATCCAAGTAGCTCTGTACTTTGTGATTGCTGTGATGACCAATCACAGCGGTTACTACTCTAAACACTAAAGTGTTTACATCTGAGAGTGTCCCTTCCTCTCACAACAGAGGAAGGAGAGCAAGTCAGAATTTATAAATAGGGAATTATGGTGAGGGGTTTTAACTGTAATACTACATATGAGCTGCGCTCAACTCAGTAAAATGTGTTGTAAATATATTTCCACATAATAAACAGGATGTAATATAGGTATATGTACATGTAAACCAATTACCATATATTAGAAAATGCAGTATAATATAAGCTTATAGACCAAGGCACCAAGGTCAATGTCCACAAGATCCTACTAAAACACTATATGCATAGTGTGTAATTATGCTTGTCCATAAAACCACTCCACAGCAACCGTGGCAGGGTGAATAGCCGACTGTGCGACACACTTCACCATCTGGTGAGCTGCTAATCAGAATTGGTGGTGGATTGCACAAATGCATATGTGATGTCACTTCAGGTGCCTCTTTCTTACTTTTTCCACACTGTGCAGCTACACTACAAGAATCATATAAGGACTGTCCACTCTTTTTTGATTTTTTTTTCATTGCTGTGGAGTGGTTTTATGGATATAGTGTTTTAGTAGGATCTTGTGGACATTGACCCTGGTGCCTTGGTCTATATGCTTATATGCAGTGGCGTAACTAGAACCCTCAGGGCCCCGATGCAAGAAACCATGAAGGGCCCCCTCTGACAGGGCCCTTTCCTCGGAGCCCGGTCGCAAGTCACTTGTGCCTCTAATCACCCCCCCAGCACACCCACTTGTGCCTCTAATCACCCCCCAGTACACCCCCACCCATGCCTCTAATCACCCTCCCAGCACACCCACTTGTGCCTCTAATCACCCCCCCAGCACACCCACTTGTGCCTCTAATCACCCCCCAGCACACCCACTTGTGCCTCTAATCACCCCCCCAGCACACCCACTTGTGCCTCTAATCACCCCCCCAGCACACCCACTTGTGCCTCTAATCACCCCCC